>OY829100.1:0-22500 GCA_963691645.1 Pelosia muscerda
TCGCCAGTTTTTCCCGGAAAACGTTGGTTTTCCCGGGAAAACCAAAAAAACAAGTACCACGTGGGCACGTGGTACTCGATCCAGCTGTCCGAGGAAGCTGATTTTTTGTGGAGAACAGGACACCATCATTACCAACAATTAACCGGTAAAAGAAAAATTTTTCACCCACCAGTTTCTTTTATAAAACTATTAGAAGTTGCGAACTTTGCGTTGAAATAGCAGTGGATCCATAGCAGTAATCGAAATTCCGCAACTGCTATCAGTTGCGCGCTCGTTTGGTCTACGTGTCTACAAGTTTGCAGATTTTTTGGACAATTTTTGGAGTTGCCACAATTAAAAAACCTAAATTTTTGATTTTTCGTGCAAATTTGTACGAAATTTTGTAAGAATTTTTAATTGATGATTGTTAGTTGATAGAACTTAAATTGTTATTATTTACTATATTTTTTGTGTATTTTTGCGATTAACCAGTGCGGAGATATCGATTTTTAAGTATTTTTTCTAAATTAATTAAAAGGGGGTAGATTTTCATTGTTTTTAGCGACGGGGTTGGGTTTAGACAAGCAATTTACACTTGTTTAAGCCCAAACAAGCCTCTTCTAGCGTTGGAAACAAGGAAAATCGTAATTTCCAGTTTTTGGTGAAAAGTTTGTACGTAGTTTCAAATTAAGATTTCTCCGGACTGGGTACTCGTATCGCAAAAATTTTTTCTTTGTTGTACGTGTCGGAGAGTGAATTTTAAGACCAGGTGGGTTTGGAGCAATTTGGAGAAAATTTCTCCAAACTCGCGTTAGACCCCTTGGGGAGACTCTAGACGTCGAGCCCACCCCAGATATCAATTTTGGGCTTCCTACGACCAACCGTTTGGGAGCTACAGCCGGCCAAAGTTTGGCCTTGAACGCGCGCGGCCATCTTGAAAATTTTTCAACACCTCTAGCTCCGCAACCGGTGGTCGTAGAAAGTTCTGGTTTCGACTGGGGACGTCAGGAGGGCGTCATCTACCCCACCCTATACTTTTCTGGAAAATCAGGGAAAATTTTTCCCGGAAAATTTCCAGAATTTTCTTGTCCAACATTTTAGGCCAGGGTGGTAGAGGGGACCGAGCCAACCAGAGAGAAACTTTTCTGGGGTTGCTGGGGCATCTGGAACCGGAGATACACGTGTTTAAAGTTCGAGGGATCCGCCATCTTGGATTCCTACAAAACCGTGTATCTCGGGAACCGGTGGTCGTAGCGACCTCTGGTTTTCTTTGGGGGACTCGGCTCTCCTCTCTGCACCTGATTGGGGAGGTTGGGGGGAGACCCCACAAAGTTGGGGGGTCAATTAGTGGGCCCCGCCCATTTGACCCAGAAACCCTATCGCGGGGTAGATCTTGTCGGGACCTTTTCGGGGAGCCCTCTCTCGGGCGGATCGGGCTTGTGGTTCACGGGATATCGGGGTTTTAGTGTTTGGTGAAAATTTTTCACCAAAACTTTGGAGCCCTACTATCTCTGAACCAGTGGGCCTAGACCCCTCGAGTTTGGGTTCGTTGTGGAGGGCTCGGGAGGCTCTATCCACGTGGCCCCAAGGGGTGACTCTACATAGAGTCGAAAAATTTTTTTGGATGTAGAGTCATTGTTTTTGGTGCCATAAAGCCCAAACCCGGTACCTTTGCTCATTTTATCGCACTCTACCCGAGTATAGAGCGACTGTATGATAATTTAGGTTTAGTTAGAATTTATGACTTTTTAAGAAATTTTCTTGCTTATTAACTAATTTTAAGGACTTGACCCTGGAGGGCACTCTCTGAGTGCAATATATTACTGTCTTAGACAGACATAGACCAAGAGTCTACATTTTTATTATTTTTATTATTTTATCTGTATTAATTGTTGATTTTAAATTGTATCCATTGTAATAAATAGTGACTAAACTTGTGTATTAAGTCTCAGTGTGACCGGACAGGTAGGACCTGCAAACATACACTCACCTGACTCACATACACAAAACACACACGCTCCAGGTTACACACACAAACACTCAACAACATAGCACACAACAACATTACACACCCCAACACGCACACACTACACATCCAGGTACCTAGCTCAAATCGGGTGGCGTCGCTACATTAGACCTAGAGTCTGCACGGACCAACGCAATATTTTTAAGCTGGACTTATTTTAATTTATTAATAAAATCAACTCATTTTTCAATTTGACAAAAATTTTTTACAATTATTAATCCTAATTTGACAATTTAGTACATTTTTCTATTTTTATATTATTATATTTTATTTATTGTTAACGCGCACCTATCCATCATGAAACCGGAAAGAACGCCTATTCGGATGCGTGGAACTTCCACCGCCAGGGAGACCACACCTGTAGAGGACTACACATTCGTTGTGGACAGTAGCCCGGTGGTGGAAAAGCGCTCGCTAGTGCCAATGAGGAGGAGCATAGACGCTTGCGAGCTCCGTGGAGGAGCTCCACAAGGTAAAACGGCCCGAGCAGCGTCTAGCTCAAATACTAAGGTAAAGGAGGTAGGGGGGCTCCCTTCATTAACCGTCCCAACAGCTTTGGAGCGTTTTTCCACCGCGTTAGATTGCCTGGACCAAATTAAGAAACAAATGAGCATCTCAGGCAATCTCAAGAGAGAGATTAAGGCGGAAATTTTAGGTAGAACAGACCTACTGGAAAAGATTATAAAAGCCTACGAAAGGGACAGGAAAACTGTAGCGGTCAGAAGGCAGAGCGCTGGGGTGACAGAGGTACCTGCCCCTGCCACCTCCGCCCCTGCCAAAGACACCAGCGAAGAAATATTGCGAAGGATAAAAGAGAATGAAAGGTTATTGAAAGAGAATGGAAGGATAATGATAGAGATGAAAGAAAGAATTGAGAAACAGGACGAGAGAGAGAAAGAGAGAGAAAGGACGGGAACAGTGACGTATGCGAGTGTAGCGGCGAGTCGGTCAGGTACTCAACCCCCTGAACGGACGACGCTGCACTCCATAGCGATCACGTCGAAGGATGAAGACGATACCGGGGAACAATTGATGGAAAAGCTGAGAAAGGTAGCAAATGAGGATAAAGAATGGGTGACAGTGGAAAGAGTAAGAAAGGCGAAGGACAGAAAGGTGATCATAGGATATAAGACCGAGGATGAAAGGAAAAGGGCACGAAGGAGACTGGAAGAGAGGGAGAAGGGCCTTACTGTAGAGGAAATCAAAAACAAGGACCCACTTTTGATCCTTTATGGAGTCCTTAGGAGCCATAAGGACGAGGATATGTTAAAGGCCATAAGGTCCCGAAACCATGAGGTGTTCCGAGACCTGGCCCCAGAACACGTCCGTGTGGCTGTCCTCTACAGAAGGACCGCGAGGAACCCACACACCTGTCACGTGGTGCTCAGGGTCTCTCCGGCGGTCTACAACCGTGCTCTGGGCATAGGGAGACTGCACATTGATCTCCAACCCATTAGGGTGGCGGATCAATCGCCCCTAGTGCAGTGCTCGTTATGCCTTGGGTACGGTCACACAAGGAAGTTCTGTACGGGTACAGATGCTAGGTGTAGTCACTGCGGGGGGCTCCACTTAAGAGCCGAATGCCCCGACTACATGGCCGGTGCAGAGCCGAATTGTGTGAATTGCCATAGGGAGAAGCTGAGTAGCACGGGACACAGCGTTTTTAGCTCCAAGTGCCCGGTGCGAATGAGGTGGGACACTATAGCGAGGACATCCACTCAGTACCAGTGCTGAGGGCGCCTCAGGAACCGTACCCCCATACAGAGTGATGCAAGCAAACCTCCAAAGGAAGAAGCTGGCAACTGACGAGCTCATACTCGCAGCCTCGAGGCGGAAAGCCACCGTCGCTCTTATTCAGGAGCCCTATGTTGGAAATACGGCAAGGATGAAGGCATACCAGGGCGTAAGGGTCTTCCAGAACACTGGGCAAGGAGGAGGGACTGTGAAGGCGGCTATTGCCGTCTTCGATCCAACTTTGGATGTTGTACAGTACCCGCAACTCACCACTGACAACATCGTAGTGGTGGGGATCCGGACCAGTGCCTGGACGATCACGCTGGTATCCTTCTACTTTGAACCGAGGCCCATACCTCTAGGGCCATACCTGGAGCGACTTAAAGAGGTGAGGCGAGCTCTAGGTTCCCAGCTTGTTCTCTTTGGAGGCGACGCTAATGCAAAGAGCACCTGGTGGGGACATTGGTTCGAGAACGATAGAGGCGAGCTGCTGAGGGGTGTCCTCGCTGAGCTTGACCTTCAGGTCCTGAACAGCGGAGATATTCCAACTTTCGATACTGTGAGGGGTGGAAGGAGGTATCACAGCCACGTGGACGTTACGGCCTGCACTGAAAACATGATCCCCTGGGTCGACGCTTGGAGGGTCGAAGAGGGCCTCATTAGTTCGGACCACAACTGCATCTGGTTCAGCCTCAACCTGGAAAAGGCAACGGGCACTAAAGTAGAACGTACCACCCGCATTTATAATACTAGGAAGGCCAACTGGGACACTTTCAAGGCCAGCGTCGTCCGGTCGCTCTCGGATATAGCTATAGGCGAAACAAGGCACAACGAAGAGCTTGATGCCTTAGTCGAAGCATATACGGGGGCGATCGACGCGGCGTGTGGGGAGAGTATCCCAGTCAAAAAACCGGGGGGGCTGATCACGGTGCCGTGGTGGTCCGAAAGGCTCGCTGAGCTTCAAAGACTCGTCAAGACCAAAAAGCGTCGAATCAGGAATGCAGCGCCAGTCCGAAGGGCAAGGGTGGTGGCTCGATACCTAGAACAAAAGGAGATTTATGAATCTGAAGTAAAAAAGGCACAGGTCGAAAGTTGGAAGGAATTCTGTGGAAAGCAGGACCGGGAGGGCATGTGGGAGGGAATTTACAGGGTTATCGGCAGGACCACAGCAAGGGAGGAAGACATTCCGTTAACCGTCAATGGTACGTACCTGGACGCAAAGGGTTCGGTCGACCTCCTGGCCACTACCTTCTATCCGAAAGATCGGGTAGAAGAAGATAATGCAGGGCATCGAGAGCTGCGTGAAAAGTCTAAAGAGGTGGACAACGACAGGGGCCATCATGATGATGACCCACCCTTTACGGCGAGCGAACTCTTCGATGCCCTCAAAAAATTTAACCCTAAAAAAGCTCCGGGGGCGGATGGCTTTACTGCCGATATCTGCACCCACGCCATTAGGGCCGACCCCTTACTCTTCTTGAAGCTGTTGAATCGATGCCTCCACCACGGCTACTTTCCTAAATTGTGGAAGGAAGCAGTGGTGGTGGCACTGAGGAAGCCAGGAAAGGACTCGTACACCGTCCCCAAGTCGTACAGACCTATTGGTCTACTGCCCGTCTTGGGGAAGGTGTACGAGAGGATGCTGGTGGCTCGTCTCAACTTCTACATACTGCCAACGATTAGCCCTCGCCAGTATGGCTTTATGCCACAAAAAAGCACCGAAGACGCCCTCTATGACCTTATGGGTCACATAAGGGCAAAGCTCAGTGATAAGAGAATAGTCCTTATGGTGTCCCTGGACATAGAGGGCGCCTTCGATAGCGCATGGTGGCCAGCCATAAAGGTTCGACTGGCGGAGGAAAATTGTCCGGCGAATTTGAGACGAGTCATCAGTAGCTACCTTAGCGACAGGGAGGTAAGGGTTAGGTATGCGGGCGAGGAGTGCAGACGCCCCACGGAGAAAGGTTGCGTCCAGGGTTCAATTGGCGGACCCCTGCTGTGGAACCTGTTATTAGACCCTCTACTCCACCAATTGAATGAAAGGGCGGTTCATGTGCAGGCTTTTGCGGATGATGTAGTGATGGTGTTCGATGGGGACAGTGCCCTGGAAATCGAGGGACAGGCCAATGCCTCTCTCGAGCATGTGCGGGAGTGGGGTATCCGAAACAAGCTGAAATTCGCACCGCACAAAACTTGTGCGATGGTAATAACGCGGAGGCTAAAGTACGATACCCCGCGCCTCAGCATGGGCGGGATAGACATTGGACTGTCCAAGGAGATCAAAGTCCTGGGGCTGACCATCGACCACCAACTAACATTTAACACACACGTCACAAACGTTTGCAGAAAGGCGATCGGGATATACCACAAACTCGCGCGGACGGCTCGGATCAGCTGGGGGTTACACCCCGAGGTGATCCGAACCATCTATAACGCGGTTGTGGAGCCCACGGTGTTGTACGCGGCCAGCAGTTGGTG
Source organism: Pelosia muscerda (assembly GCA_963691645.1). Taxonomy (NCBI): domain Eukaryota; kingdom Metazoa; phylum Arthropoda; class Insecta; order Lepidoptera; family Erebidae; genus Pelosia; species Pelosia muscerda. Next base: position 6,218 of record OY829100.1, read on the forward strand.
CGCGGCGGTGGAGAAGCTTGGTATCCGAAAGCAGCTGAACGTGGTGCAGCGCGGGTTCGCCCAAAAACTTTGTAAGGGCTATCGGACGATCTCCCTGCACTCAGGACTGATCCTGGCTGGAATGCTCCCTCTGGACCTCAGAGTTCGTGAGGTGGCCTCGTTGTACGAGACCAAGAGAGGAGTGCTCCAGTCATGGTTGGGAGACAGGGAGATCGAACGAATGGCTCCAGCCATCGAAGCACCTCACCCCGCGGAGCATATGAGCCTGGAGTTCACCAGTCTGGTAGACGAGGAACATTATAATAGTACGGACAGTATTGAGGTCCGTATTTTCACGGACGGGAGCAAGATTGAGGGCCGGGTCGGTGCTGCGTTATCCATATGGAATAACGGGACCGAAACCAGGGCCCTCAAACTTGCTCTGTCGTCCCATTGCACCGTCTACCAGGCCGAACTCTTGGCTATATGCAAAGCGACCAGTGAGGTCCTCAAGCGCGGCGCGGCCACGTTCGCGATCCTCAGTGACAGCAGAGCCGCACTCCAGACGGTAACTAACCGTCACGCCCTCCACCCTCTGGCAGTTGAAGCCAGAAGTAACATCAGGCGGGGCTTGGTCCAGGGCAAGGAAATTTCCTTGTTCTGGATCAAAGCCCACGCAGGGTTGGAGGGCAATGAGCGGGCCGACCAGCTCGCCAAGGAGGCGGCTCTGGGGCTGAAGATCGCCCCTCACTACGATCTGTGCCCAGTTTCATTCGTCAAGCGTGGTCTACGTCGGACCACTCTCGACGAATGGAGCGAAAGGTACAGAACGGGTGAGACCGCTTCGGGCACCAAGCTCTTCCTACCATGCGCGGTAACAGCATACAGCATCGTTCGTAAGATCGAGATCGCCGGCATCACAACCCAGTTGCTAACAGGACATGGTGGGTTCTCCGAATACTTGGCCAGATTCAAGTGTAAGGAGGACCCATCGTGCGCCTGCGAGCCTGGGATACCTGAGACGGTCGCACACATTCTCGTGGACTGCCCGATCCACGCGCGAGACAGGCACAATTTAGAATCTAAGATAAATGTGGACATAACAAAAGTTAATTTATCTAAGATGCTAGGAAAAGATTACCGAGAACATTTTCTCGAATATGCCACAAAAATTGTAGAAATGGTAGTAAAACGCAACAAGAAGTAAAAATAATCTCAAGCAGATATTGTGAAATATCGGGCGGAAGATTTGATAGAATAGAGGATAAGACGAGAAATGTATAAAAATATAGCGAGTAAGATAGATTTAAGATATAGAATGAGTAAGACTTATATTAGGTTATTGTAATATGTAATACTAATATGCTTGTAAAAGAGAATAAATAAAGCACCGGAGTAGTAATTCCCATATCCCATCCCATTAGCTGATATAATAGTATGAAAGGAATGGCATGAAAGTACGAGAAGGATAATAGCGAGAACTGGTATGGTAATAGAGGACAGGAATGAATGCGGGATTTAAAATTTTTAAAATATGTAGAATTTAAGAAGTAAATAAAGCACTAAAGTGCAGGTTAAACCCTGAGTGGGTTATCCCTAGATTTTGTAGGCAGCCTAGATAGCGAAAACACGTTAAGCTCAGAATAGGCTTTCACGATGTGCCAGGCACACAGTGGACGGTGCTAGAAAAAAAAAAAAAAAAAAAAAAAAAAAAAAAAAAAAAAAAAAAAAAAAAAAAAAAAAAAAAACCTAACCTAACCTAACCTAACCTAACCTAACCTAACCTAACCTAACCTAACCTAACCTAACCTAACCTAACCTAACCTAACCTAACCTAACCTAACCTAACCTAACCTAACCTAACCTAACCTAACCTAACCTAACCTAACCTAACCTAACCTAACCTAACCTAACCTAACCTAACCTAACCTAACCTAACCTAACCTAACCTAACCTAACCTAACCTAACCTAACCTAACCTAACCTAACCTAACCTAACCTAACCTAACCTAACCTAACCTAACCTAACCTAACCTAACCTAACCTAACCTAACCTAACCTAACCTAACCTAACCTAACCTAACCTAACCTAACCTAACCTAACCTAACCTAACCTAACCTAACCTAACCTAACCTAACCTAACCTAACCTAACCTAACCTAACCTAACCTAACCTAACCTAACCTAACCTAACCTAACCTAACCTAACCTAACCTAACCTAACCACAGTCGCCCAGCACTCCCCGTGACGATCGGATCATTTTCCGTTTTGCTCCGACTTTAAAAAATCATTTGAGTGGGTTTTTCTCGTGCGATTTTGAAGTGCCGCATACGAAAAGTTGTGTCTCGGCGGCCCCCATCCGCCTGCAGTCTTCAAATTAGCCGGACGATACTGGCGGAGGCGCCGGAGCCGAAAAACCTAGTTTTTGTAGGTTAAGTGAAGTGTTTATACAATATAAATCGGTCAGTGAGTGGAAATCGAAGAAGTGAAAAGTGTCCTCGGCAGCGGGCTTCTGAGCCCTATCCTTCCCGCTAGCCTTTTTCAGCCGGAAAATTCCGGAAGTTGCTGAAAAAGGCAAAAAAACAACTACCACGTGGCGGCGTGCTACCAGATCCAGCTGTCCGAGGAGGCTGAAATTTTGCATGGAGGAAGACCATCACTAGCTCAACATTTTTCCGCAAAAAGAAAAATTTTTCACCAGGTGAAAATTTTTTAATTTAACTTTAAAAAGTGAAACTTTGGCAGTGGATTGCAGCAGAACCAGACAAAAACTTAAAATTCCGCAACTGCTATAAGTTGCGCGCTCGCTAGTTCTACGAGCCTTCAAGTTTGAAAAATTTTCCGGCAGTTTTCCACCGAGCTACAATAAAAAAACCGAATTTTTCGGTTTTTCGTGAAAATTTTCAAGAAAAATCGGTGAAAAACTTTCTCGTGTACATAGTTTGATAGAGCTTATTTTACTGCTAATTTTAAGATTTTTAATATAATTTTAACGATAACCAGTTCGGAGTAATCGAATTTTTACTATTTTTTCAAAATTATTTAAAAGGGGGTAGATTTTCTTTGTTTTTGACGGCGGGGTTGGGTTTGGACAAGCCTTTTACACTTGTTTAAGCCCAAACAAGCCCGCGCTAGCGGCAAAAACAACGAAAATTGTAAATTCCGACATTTCATAAAAATTTTGTATGAAACTTTAATTTAAGTTTTCTCCGGATTGGTTACTCCTATCTGAAAAATTCTTTTTATGTCGGTTATTTCGGGGGGAAAATTTTAAGATTTTTACATTTTTTAGTGATTTGGAGCCTTTTCCTCCAATTTGGTTTTAGACCACCTGGGGGGACAAAAGACGTCAAGCCCACCCCAGAAATCGATTTTGGGCTCTCTGCGACCAACCGTTTAGGAGCTACAGCCGGTCAAACTTTGACCTTGAGCGCGCGCGGCCATCTTGGAAAAATTCAAACACCCGTAGCTCCATAACCGGTGGTCGCAGAGAGACCGGATTTCGGCTGGGGACGTCAGTAAAGGGTCATCTACCCCGCCCCATAGAGATTCGGGAAATTCCGGGAAATTTTCCCGGGAAATTTTCCGAATTTTCTTTTTAGTTTTCACCACACGGGGGTGGTAGGGGGTGTCGGGCCGATCAGGGAGAAACTTTTTCGGGATCGCTGGGACGCCTGGGACCCGAAATATACGTGCTCAAAGTTTGGCGAGTCCGCCATCTTGGATTTTTTCAGAGCCGTATATCTCGGCAACCGGTGGTCGTAGCGGCCCCTGGTTTTCTCTGGGAGGCTTGGCTCCTCTTCCCACACCCTATAGGTGGGGTTGGGGGTGGACCCCACAAAGTTGGGGGCCCGATTTTTGGGGGTCACCAATTTGACCCAAAAACCAAATCGCGGGATAGGGCTTGCCGGGACCTCTTCGGGGACCCCTCTCTCGCTCGGATCGGACTGGTGGTTCTTGGGATATCGGGGTTTGAAAACTCATACAATTTTTGTATGAAAATTTTCGAGCCCTGCTATCTCCGAACCAGTGGACCTAGACCCTTCGAGTTTGGGCTCTTTTTGGAGGGCTCGGGAAGCTCTATCCGATCGACCCCAGGGAAAGGCTCTACATAGAGCTCAAAAAATTTTTTACTGTAGAGTCGAAGTTTTTTGGAGCCACAAGGCCCAAACTCAATTTTTGTATATATTTTTGTAGCTCCAGATCTAATAGGTGACTGTAACTGGGCTACAATAGCTTTATTTAATTTAATTTAACTTTTATTCATATTTAGGATAAGACTGTATAATTGCAGACTGGTAGACCCACTCTACTTAATACAGACCAGTAGCTGAGCTACTAGAGACAGGTAGAGTTAGCTCTACCAAATACTATTTTATTATTTTTATATATTTTTTATTTTTTGATTTTTTTTGATTTATAACTTTAGTAAAGTTATTTAACCTGTATTTGTATTTGACGTTGATAATTGTTCTCACACCAGCTTCGCGATCGCTTCGGGCCTTACATACATACACTACACACACACACACATCACAAACACTCCCAGGTTACACACATTCACAAACTCTTACACAATACTTGCACACCACAACACACCGCATTACCTACACACGACACCATCCCAGGAGTGTTGCCCTTAGCGGATACCTGACGCCACGATTAGCCGCGGAGCTTGAACCGAACAGCGCTGGTTTATTGCCAGTCAGACGAATTTATTTTATTTTTATTTTTATTTGTTGTTTTAATTGATTTATTTATTTTCACTTTTATTGACAGAATTATTTAATTTATTAACATTTATAATTCATTTATACTCTTTTTAAACTTCAACGCGCACCTTCGCCAAGTCAAAATGAACGCATTTCGCTCACCTATCGAAAAGAGGAGTACTCCTGTTACCGAGGGCAACTCAACCTTCACATTAGAAGGCAGCCCCGAAAATAAGGCGGCGGGCCGCGTGTCGGGGACTGTTCGGAAGAGTATCGAGAGGATACAATCCAGGGCGGAACCCCTCTCACAAAATTCCAAGAAGGGAACACTCCATCGGACCCCCCCGCCAAAGGCCGAACAGTCGTCGACCGCGCGCCTCGCCAACAACTGCTGCCAAACTATTCGGGAGCAAATCGCCGCCTCTCGAAATCTCAAAACAGAGATCAAGACAAAGATCGAGGAGGCGGTGACTGCTCTCGAAAACTATCTGAAGGCGCTCCCGGGTGAAACGAGCGTGCAAAAGGGCCAGATAAGGCAGACCGCTGGGGCGGCTGGGATACCGGCCTCCGTCGCACCAGCCTCTGCCCCAAGTGCACACGGACTAAAAGTCTTGAGGAAAATAGAGGAAAATGAGAGACTGATAAAAGAGAATGGTAGAATGATGAATGAAATAATGGAAAGAATGGAAAGATTGGATGAAAGGGAGAAAGAAAGAGAAAGAAAGCAGGTGATGACTTATGCGGGTGTGGTGGCGGGTCGCTCGAGTGTGCAGCCCCCCCCGGCACTACACTCCATAGCCATCACCTCGAAGGACGAAAAGGATACCAGTGATCAAATAATGGAACGATTACGAAAGGTTGCGAATGAAGATGATGGATGGGTTATGGTAGAGAAGGTAAGGAAGGCGAAGGATAGAAGGGTAATAGTAGGGTATAAGACAGAGAGTGAAAGGAAAAGGGCACAAGAACGACTGGAATCAAGGGAGAAGGGCTTAGCCGTTGAGCGGATTAAGAACAAAGATCCGCTCCTCGTCCTGTACAGTGTCCTTAGAACTCATACGGATGAGGACCTGCTGAGGGTCATTAAGTCTCGGAACCGTGATGTGTTCCGAGAACTGACCGAAGAGCAGATCCGTATGGGGGTGCTGTACAGGAAGACGGCACGTAACCCACACACCTGTCATGTGGTGCTCAGGGTCTCCCCGGAGGTGTGGACCCGTGCTCTTGAAGCAGGGAGGCTGCAGGTAGACCTGCAACCAATCAGGGTTGCAGACCAATCTCCCCTTGTGCAGTGCTCCCTGTGCCTGGGGTACGGACACACCAGGAGGTTCTGCACCGGCACCGAGCCCAGGTGTAGTCATTGTGGCGGGCTCCACCTGAGAGCCGATTGTCCGGACTACGCTGCCGGTGCTGAACCTACCTGCTGCAATTGCCAAAGGGAGAAACTGAGCGGCGCAGGACACGGTGCGTACAGCGACTTGTGTCCTGTGCGTGAAAAGTGGGATAACATAGCGAGGTCCACCACTCAGTACCGGTGCTAACGTTGTCCCGGGGAACACGACCCCAATCAGAGTGCTGCAGGCGAACCTTCAAAGGGGGAAGCTGGCAACCGACGACTTCATACTCGAAGCCTCGAGGCGTAAAGCCGCGGTCGCCCTAATACAAGAGCCCTACGTAGGCAATTCGGCAAGTATGAAGGCATACCAGGGCGTTAGGGTCTTCCAGAACACTGGGCAAGGAGGAGGGACTGTGAAGGCGGCTATTGCCGTCTTCGATCCAAATTTGGATGTTGTGCAGTACCCGCAACTCACCACCGACAACATCATTGTGGTGGGGATCCGGACCAGTGCCTGGATGATCACGCTGGTATCCTTCTACTTCGAGCCGAAACCAGCACCACTGGGGCCCTACTTAGAGCGCCTCAAAGAGGTGAGGCGAAGTCTAGGTTCCCAGCTTGTCATCTTTGGGGGCGACGCTAATGCGAAGAGCACCTGGTGGGGTCACCAGTTCGAAGACAGCAGAGGCGAGCTACTGAGTGGGGTCCTCGCTGAGATGGACCTCCATGTCCTGAATAGTGGAAACATTCCAACTTTCGATACTGTGAGAGGCGGAAGGAGGTACTGCAGCTTTGTGGACGTGACGGCCTGCACGAGCAATGTGCTCGCCTGGATCGACGCTTGGAAGGTTGACACAAGCCTGGCGCCAGGATCAGACCACAACGGCGTGGTGTTCAACCTCAACCTAGTAAAAGCCAAAGGCATAGCGATTCAGCGCACAACGCGAATCTATAATACGCGAAAAGCCAACTGGGGCGCTTTCAAAGCCAGCATGATCCGGCAGCTCTCGGATATAGCGATAGACGAAATAAGACACCACAACCAGATGGATGTCTTAGTCGAAGCGTACACGAGGGCTGTCGGGGACGCGTGTAGAGAAAGCGTCCCAGTCAAAAAACCGGGGGGGTTGGTCACTGCGCCGTGGTGGTCGGAAAACCTCGCCCAACTTAGAAAGGTTATGGTCACCTACAAGCGTCGCATCAGAAACGCAGCGCCGGTCCGCAGAGCGTTTGTGATAGGGCAGTACCTGGAACGAAAGGAGATGTATGAGAGCGAGGTAAAAAAGGCACAGGTCGAAAGTTGGAAGAATTTCTGCGGAAAGCAGGACAGGGAGGGCCTCTGGGAGGGGATTTATCGAGTTATAGGAAGGGCCACAGTAAGGGAAGAGGAAACTCTGCTTTCCGCCAATGGTTCATTCCTGGACGCGAAGGGTTCGGCCGAATTACTCGCCCGAACCTTTTATCCGGTGGATTGTAGGGAAGGGGACGATGAGGGGCACCGAAGAGTACGAGAAAAGGCTAGGGAATTGGATGGGGATACGGGTCATCATAATGATGACCCACCTTTTACACTAAATGAACTCTTCGATGCCCTTCATAAGTTCAACCCCAAGAAGGCTCCGGGGGCGGATGGCTTTACAGCCGATATCTGCACCCACGCCATTAGGGCCGACCCCTTATTTTTCCTGAAGCTGCTGAACCAATGCCTTCACCACGGCTACTTTCCTAAGATATGGAAGGAAGCAGTGGTGGTGGCATTGAAGAAGCCAGGAAAGGACTCATACGCCGTCCCCAAGTCGTATAGACCTATTGGTCTACTGCCCGTCTTGGGGAAGGTGTATGAGAGGATGCTGGTGGCTCGACTCAACTTTTACTTGTTGCCGGGGATTAGCCTCCGTCAATATGGCTTTATGCCACAGAAAGGCACCGAAGACGCCCTCTATGACCTCATGGGTCACATAAGGGCTAAACTTGATGAGAAGAGGATAGTCCTTATGGTGTCCCTGGACATAGAGGGCGCCTTCGATAGCGCATGGTGGCCGGCCATCAAAGTTAGACTGGCGGAGGAAAACTGTCCGGGTAATTTGAGGCGAGTCATCAGTAGCTACCTTAGCGACAGGGAGGTAAGGGTTAGGTATGCGGGCGAGGAGTGCAGACGCCCCACGGAGAAGGGCTGCGTCCAGGGCTCCATTGGCGGACCCTTGCTGTGGAACTTATTGTTAGATCCCTTATTGCACGAGCTGAGTAGGTCGGTTCATGTTCAAGCTTTCGCGGACGATGTGGTGCTGGTGTTCGATGGGGACACCGCCCTGGAGATTGAGAGACAAGCCAATGCCTCTCTCGAGCATGTGCGGGAGTGGGGCATCCGAACGAAGCTGAAATTCGCACCGCACAAAACATGTGCGATGGTAATAACGCGGAGGCTGAAGTACGATGCCCCTCGCCTCAGCATGGGCGGGATAGACATTGGATTGTCTGAACAAATCAAAATCCTGGGACTCACCATTGACCACCGGCTCACCTTCAACACCCACGTCTCAAATGTATGTAAGAAGGCGATCGCGATATATCACAAGTTGGCGAGGATGGCCCGGATCAGCTGGGGACTTCATCCCGAGGTGATCCGGACCATCTATACCGCGGCTGTGGAGCCGACGGTGCTGTACGCGGCATCTAGTTGGGGCGCGGCGGTGGACAAGCTTGGGATACGGAAGCAGTTGAACGTGGTGCAGCGCGGATTCGCACAAAAATTATGCAAAAGCTACCGGACGGTCTCCCTGCACTCGGGGCTGATCCTGGCTGGAATGCTCCCTCTGGACCTCAGAGTTCGCGAGGTGGCCTCGTTATACGAGGCCAAGAGAGGAGTGTTCCAGTCATGGTTGGGGGACAGGGAAATCGAACGGATGGCTCCGGCCATTGAAGCACCTCACCCCGCGGAGCATGTGAGCCTGGAGTTCACCAGTCTGGTAGACGAGGAACAATATCAGAGCACCGATAATATCGAGGTACGCATCTTTACGGACGGGAGCAAGATTGAGGGTCGTGTCGGCGCCGCGTTATCCATTTGGAATAACGGGGCCGAAACTAAGACCCTCAAACTTGCTCTCGCACCGCACTGTACCGTCTACCAGGCCGAACTCTTGGCCATATGCAAAGCGACCAGTGAGGTCCTAAAACGCGGCGCGGCCACGTTCGGCGTTCTCAGCGACAGCAGAGCCGCACTCCAAACGGTGACGAACCACCGAGCCCTCCACCCACTGGCAGTTGAAGCCAGACTTAACATCAGGCGGGGCTTGGCCCAGGGCAAGGAAATTTCCTTGTTCTGGGTCAAGGCCCACGTCGGGTTGGAGGGCAATGAGCGGGCCGATGAGCTCGCCAAGGAGGCGGCTCTGCGGTCGAAGCGGGCGCCACATTACGGCCTGTGCCCGGTCTCATTCGTGAAGCGGGGTCTGCGTCAGATCACGCTTGGCGTGTGGAACGAGCGGTACAGGCTGGGCGAAACTGCTTCCGTGACCAAGTTGTTCCTCCCATGCGCGGTGGCGGCGTACAGCATCGTCCGCAAGATGGGGGTCGCCAGTACGACCACCCAATTGTTGACGGGGCATGGTGGGTTCTCCGAATACTTGGCTCGTTTCAAGTGTAAGGAGGACCCATCATGTGCCTGTGAACCTGGGGTGGAGGAGACCGTTGTCCACCTCGTCGTGGACTGCCCGATTCACGCGAGGGATCGGTACAACCTGGAGCATAGGATAAAAATTAAAATAAATGTGCAAAATTTACCAACACTCCTAAATAAAAAATACAGAGGTCACTTTTTAGAGTATTGGGACAAAATTGTCAAAATAGTTAATATAAGGAACAAGAGCTAATGTGAACACCAGTGGATATTTGTATAAATATCCCACGGTGTCACAAAACATGTAAATATTATAAAGATCAACCTGCTAATTGTTAGAGCATATTATAATTAGTTATAAGCACAAACATAAATGTGAATTAATAAATAAGTAGTAATAGCATAATGTAAGCAAACATTGAAAATATTAATAAAGAAATAAAACAAGACTACACCCCCCCCCCCCTAATAATCCCTAAGTATGAAAGGTATGGCGTGAAAGTACGAGAGGGATACAAGAGAGAACTAGAATGTTACTAGAGGCACGGAATGAAAGCGAGAATAGTATATAATAGGAAATAGTTATTATAGAATACTTATGAACCCTGAGTGGGTTTCACTATGCATAGACGAGACTAGCGTAAATTAATCTTTGCACAGAATAGGCTCCCGCCTTGAGCAGGAGGTGTTAGAAAAAAAAAAAAAAAAAAAAAAAAAAAAAAAAAAAAAAAAAAAAAAAAAAAAAAAAAAAAAAAAAAAACCTAACCTAACCTAACCTAACCTAACCTAACCTAACCTAACCTAACCTAACCTAACCTAACCTAACCTAACCTAACCTAACCTAACCTAACCTAACCTAACCTAACCTAACCTAACCTAACCTAACCACAGTCGCCCAGCACTCCCCGTGACGATCGGATCATTTTCCGTTTTGCTCCGGGTTCAACACCGATAATTGTTTTATTATTAAAATTATTGCCATCATTGGACGGGATAATTATTTTATCCCCTATTACTGTATTAGTGGTCAAGTGCGAGCTGAAATTTATTAAATTGAATTAAGTTTTTATTTTGTATTTTTGTATTTTTTTTTTTTTTGTATTTTCGTCGTATCTCGGAAACGGGGCGTCCTAGAGCAAAAAGGACAAAATTTTCCCCCCCCCCGTACCCCCCCGGAGAAATCGGACACCCATACCGAATTTCGAGTTCCGGTTCCGGTTCCGGTTCCGGGAACGGAATCGACCGGGAGCTTTGGGCGCCTGCAACACGGGAACCCTTGCAGTCAGAGTAGGCGTGTTTGGGTTCATTGGAACGGGGCCGGCAGGGGCTATCCATTGGTCGCCATCTAGCGGCTCTATGTAGAGCCAAAAAATTTTTTAAATTCCACTTCTTGGGCTTTTATTGTGGTTAGAGTGGGCGAGTTTGGGTTCATTGGAACGGGGCTGGTGAGACCCATCCATTGGTCGCCCAATTGCGACTCTACATAGAGTCTTCTTCTCCTCGCGCTTGGCCATCTATTGTTTATTAATTATTTTTATTATTTTTTGAGTTATTGACATATTGCCTATTGGCCCATTCATTGTGTATATTTTAAATTTTTAATTTTTTTTTTAATTTTTAATTTTTATTGTGCATTTTAATTTTGACATTTTTTTTTTATTTTTTATTTGACCGCCTATTGGCACTATTGTTTTACTTTTAATTTTAACTTTTAATTTTTAATTTTTAATTTTTAAATTTTTAATTTAAATTTTTAATGTTGACATTTTTATATTTTTTTGACTGCTTATTGGCATTATAGTATTATTTGACTCTGTTTTGACTGTACGACTTACCTTATTGGGTAATTTTAACATAGGGTTATAGTCTTAGATTTTTAGTCATATTGACATATCGCCTATTGGCACATTTCTTGTAAATATATTGACATTTGTATTGACAGTCTTTTGACTTTATAGTATATGTTTTTATTTTTATTATCATTCATCAGGCGAATCTGCAGTTTAATTTATTGAATTATTAGATACAGGCTAGGAGTAGGGCTTCTAACACCCACCTCTAGCCAGCGCCGGTCCGGAACATGGCTTGCATAGGGCGCTCACCCGACGTTACAAAACGCCCACCCACTATCTCGCAGGCTACGGTGACAAAAGCAAAGAAGGAGAGCAAGGTAAGCAGAAGGATGATAGACGCTGGTGCGGGCACCAGCACCAAAACTGAGGCTGGTGCCAGCGCCAGCGGCCTGGAAAAGAGAAAGAGCGTGGGCGAGATAGTGGGGAAACTGGAGGGCCAGGGGTCAGGGCCTGAGCGACCCAATCGCGTGCTGAGGACCCCGCAAGGGGCCCCCAGAAAGTTGGAGTCGGATTTGGTCGCTCAGGCCAGGGCCCTAAAGCATAGGGTAGGCACGATACTGAAAGGGACCAAACTGAAGGAGACGACGAAGTTGGAGGTGGAGGAGATCGTCGACGAGCTATGCCAGCTGGTGGTCGAGGCATCGGAGGGCTCGTCGTCGCCCCCCCCCACCTCGGGAGAGAAGGGTAGGGAGAAGGTTAACGTAGATAGGGAGAACGAACGGGTGAGCGAGGGACCGGCGCCTAGTCTACAGGGCTTCAACAAATTATTAAAAGAGCATAGGGACCTGCTGACGTCTCACAAAGCCGAAATGGCCTCCCTGTCGGCGAAAATGGAAGAGGCAAGGGCGACTTTCGAGGGACACCACAACAACTTAGGACACCTAAAAGAGTTGGTCGAGGAGGCCAAGTTGACGGTCGCGGCGACGGTGGGACAAGCTCCCACCTACGCCGCGGTTCTGGCAAGGCCCAAAGTCTGTGGGCCAACATATTCTGTTGTGGTGTCCTCCGAAAACAACACCAGCGCCCAGGTTGTCGAAAACATCAAGAAGGCCTTAGATGCAACAAAAACAGGCATCAGGGTCGACAGGGTGAGGACAGTAAAAAATGGGCAAGTTGTCCTGAGTTGTGCCTCGGAGGCGGACCTGAGGAAGGCGAAAGAAAGAATGGCGATGAGCGAAAGGACGATGAATGTAAGGGAGGCCCCAGCGCGGAACCCATTAGTGGTTCTGCGCAATCTTCTGAGGTACAACTCAGACCAGGATATAGTGTCTGCCCTCCAGGTCCAGAACCGGCACCTGATGGATGGCCTATCAGCCACCGAGACCGCTGCAGTGGTGCGATACAGGAGGTCAGCGCGGAACGCTTTAGAGTGCCACGCTGTCCTCCAGGTCCACCCTAAATTATGGCAGCGCCTAATCGAGGCTGGTAAGGTCCACATTGACATCCAGCAGGTGCGGGTTGAGGACCAATCTCCTCTCTTGCAGTGCACGAGATGCCTTGCGTTCGGCCACGGCAGGGCCCGCTGCACGGAGGTCGCGGACCTCTGTGCGCATTGCGGGGGGCCGCACCGTAGAGCGGAGTGCCCGGCAGTGGCCGAGGGGAGTGGCCCCTCGTGCATAAACTGCGCTAGGGCGAAGTGTGGGGCTGGCGTTCACACGGTGTTCAGTGCGGACTGTCCGGTTAGGCAGAAATGGGACGCCATAAGTCGGCAAAATGTAGCGTATTGCTAAGGTGGCCGCGGGCGTCCCAAATACTGCCGACGGTACCGCACTGTACACCGTGGTGCAGGCGAACCTCCAGCGGAAGCAATTGGCCACTACGGAACTCATGATGGAGGCCCAGAGAAGGGGAGTGGATGTGGCTCTTGTCCAAGAGCCATATGTGGGGGCCATCAAGGAGATGAAGGGGTACAGTGGGGTGAGGATATTCCAGTGCACAAATCGCGGTGGGGGCACTGTGAAGGCTGCTGTCGCGGTCTTCAACCGGGACATCAGCGTTCAACAGTTCCCCCACATGACCACCAACAATATCGTGGTGGTCCGCTTACGCACCAGTGCCTGGGATGTCCTCGCTGTATCATATTATTTGGAAGGAGAGGAAGCGATGGCCCCCTATTTGGAACACTTGGCCTCCATCATGAGGACTCTAGGTGGGTCAAGGCTCATCGTTGGAGGGGACGCTAACGCCAGAAACGTATGGTGGGGTGACCACACAACGAATAAGAGAGGAGAGGAGTTTTCCGCATTCGTAGAGGACGCTGGCCTCCACGTACTAAATCAGGGGTCTGCCCCCACGTTCGATACCGTGCGAGGGGGTAGACACTTCACGAGCTTTGTCGACGTGACTTGCTGCAGCGTGGACCTGCTCGCCTTGGTCGACGACTGGAGGGTAGTCAAGGACCTGACTTCGTCGGACCACAACGGAATAATGTTCAAAATTAAACTTCGCAGAGCGAAGGGTATCGCAGTGGAGCGGACGACCCGTGTGTATAACACCCGCAAAGCCAACTGGGAACACTTCTGCAGTAAGTTCAGCGAGGAGTGTAGGCTGAACCGGTTAACTGCAGAAGATATCCGGTCAGTTGACGATGCGGGTGTCCTGAATGACTTAGTCCGAAAACACACGAAGTCGGTGATGAAGGCGTGCGAAGCTGCGATGCCCAAGCTCCAGCGTCTCGGCAAATACAAAGTTCCGTGGTGGTCCGATGAGTTAGAGCAGATGAAGCGCTCGGTCGCGACCAAGAAGCGCAGAGTCCATTGGGCTTCGCAGTCGCGTCGACAGAGCGTCGTGGATGAGTACGTGGCGGCGAAGGCCCTCTACGAAAGCGAGGCGAAGGCAGCACAAATTAGGTCTTGGAAATCCTTTTGTGAGCGTCAGACCAAGGAAGGGGTATGGGAAGGGATTTATAGGGTAATTCGCAGGGCAGGCAAACTGGAGGAAGAACTGCCGCTCTCGCAGAATGGAGTTCCGGTCGGCCAGAGTGACTCTGCGCGTGTCCTGGCGGAAACCTTCTTCCCCAGCGACCATCAGCGTGACGACACAGACGAGCACCGCCGTATCAGGACCGAAGCCGAAATCCCGGTAAAGGTCCTGGTACATAATGATGATGAACCAGCCTTTACCGAGGAAGAGCTTCGGTCTGCGGTGCTCAGTTTCAACCCGAAAAAGGCCCCTGGGCCAGAGGGTTTCACGGCAGAGATATGCTCGCGGGCCATTCTGTTCGACACGGAGCTCCACCTAACGTTATATAACAGGTGCTTCGCACTCGGGTACTTCCCGAAGGACTGGAAGGAGGCGACCGTGGTAGCATTTCGCAAACCTGGGAAGTCGGACTACCAGGACCCACGGTCGTACAGACCCATAGGGCTGCTTCCGGTTATGGGGAAGATACTCGAAAAGATGGTGGTGCGACGACTCGGCCACCATCTAGCGCCGGCATTGTGTCCTCGCCAGTACGGCTTCACCGCACAGCGCAGCACCGAGGACGCCCTCTATGATCTGGTGAACCATATTCGTGGCGAAACCCGCAAGGGAAAACTCGTCACGATGGTTTCGCTGGACATAGAGGGCGCCTTCGACAGCGCCTGGTGGCCCGCGGTGAAGGTTGCGCTGGCGAGGGCCAATTGCCCACCACGACTCGACGCCATATTGCGAAGCTACCTGAGCGAGAGGCAGGTCACGGTAAGGTACGGGGGCGCTGAGCACACCAGGGAATGCAACAAAGGCTGCGTGCAGGGCTCCATAGGGGGACCCCAGCTCTGGAATCTCCTCATCGATCCGCTACTAGTTGGCCTGACCCGGAGAGGCGAGTACTGCCAGGCCTTCGCCGATGACGTAGTACTCGTCTTCTCCGGTGACACTGCAGCGGATATCGAACGCCGCGGCGATGCCGCGCTCCAATACGTGCGGGAGTGGGGTGTCATGAATAAGCTGAGGTTTGCACCGCACAAAACAAGTGCAATGGTGCTTACCAAGAAGCTTAAGTATGACACCCCACGCCTGAGCATGGGGGGCGTTGCCATTGCCGCGGTGGAGGAGATAAAGATCCTGGGGCTGTTGATAGACAGTAAGTTGACGTTCAACGCCCATGTTAAGAGTGTCTGTAGCAGGGCGTTGAACGTCTACAAGCGTGTGTCGGCAGCCGCCAGATCCAGCTGGGGGCTCCACCCGGAGGTGGTGCGTATAATTTATACGGCCACCGTGGAGCCCATTATCACGTATGCCGCTGCCGTTTGGGCGCCAGCTACACACAAGGTCGGAACGCGGAAGAGGTTGGAAGCCGTGCAGCGCGGATTCGCACAGAAGCTCTGCCGGGCGTATCGGACGGTGTCTCTGAATGCCGCTCTGGCTCTGTCTGGTCTCCTCCCCCTCGACATTCGTATAAGGGAAAATGCCGCCCTGTACGAGTGCCGGCGGGGGGTTGAGCGGCCGGAACTGGCGGATCGGCAGGTAGAGACACCGACTCCGTTCAGGTGCAGGCCCCACCCGGCCGACCATATGAGCCTGCAGTTCCTATGCCTGACGACCGCGGAGGAGGTCGCGCAGGTGGACGGTGCAGTGCGGTACTACACCGACGGGAGCAAGATTGATGGCAAGGTGGGGGCCGCCATTTCTATATGGAATGGCGAAACCGAAACCAAAGCCATCAAGCTTGCTCTGTCGCCGTACTGCACTGTCTACCAGGCGGAACTGCTGGCCATATGCAAGGCCACGGGGCTTGCCGCAAAGCACCGCGGAGCTTCTGCTATTTTAAGCGACTCTCGTTCGGCCCTAGAAACTGTCATAA
>OY829100.1:25000-167500 GCA_963691645.1 Pelosia muscerda
CTAACCTAACCTAACCTAACCTAACCTAACCTAACCTAACCTAACCTAACCTAACCTAACCTAACCTAACCTAACCTAACCTAACCTAACCTAACCTAACCTAACCTAACCTAACCTAACCTAACCTAACCTAACCTAACCTAACCTAACCTAACCTAACCTAACCTAACCTAACCTAACCTAACCTAACCTAACCTAACCTAACCTAACCTAACCTAACCTAACCTAACCTAACCTAACCTAACCTAACCTAACCTAACCTAACCTAACCTAACCTAACCTAACCTAACCTAACCTAACCTAACCTAACCTAACCTAACCTAACCTAACCTA
The DNA here is from genome assembly GCA_963691645.1 of Pelosia muscerda. NCBI lineage: Eukaryota > Metazoa > Arthropoda > Insecta > Lepidoptera > Erebidae > Pelosia > Pelosia muscerda. The sequence continues at coordinate 25,334 of OY829100.1, forward strand.
ACCTAACCTAACCTAACCTAACCTAACCTAACCTAACCTAACCTAACCTAACCTAACCTAACCTAACCTAACCTAACCTAACCTAACCTAACCTAACCTAACCTAACCTAACCTAACCTAACCTAACCTAACCTAACCTAACCTAACCTAACCTAACCTAACCTAACCTAACCTAACCTAACCTAACCTAACCTAACCTAACCTAACCTAACCTAACCTAACCTAACCTAACCTAACCTAACCTAACCTAACCTAACCTAACCTAACCTAACCTAACCTAACCTAACCTAACCTAACCTAACCTAACCTAACCTAACCTAACCTAACCTAACCTAACCTAACCTAACCTAACCTAACCTAACCTAACCTAACCTAACCTAACCTAACCTAACCTAACCTAACCTAACCTAACCTAACCTAACCTAACCTAACCTAACCTAACCTAACCTAACCTAACCTAACCTAACCTAACCTAACCTAACCTAACCTAACCTAACCTAACCTAACCTAACCTAACCTAACCTAACCTAACCTAACCTAACCTAACCTAACCTAACCTAACCTAACCTAACCTAACCTAACCTAACCTAACCTAACCTAACCTAACCTAACCTAACCTAACCTAACCTAACCTAACCTAACCTAACCTAACCTAACCTAACCTAACCTAACCTAACCTAACCTAACCTAACCTAACCTAACCTAACCTAACCTAACCTAACCTAACCTAACCTAACCTAACCTAACCTAACCTAACCTAACCTAACCTAACCTAACCTAACCTAACCTAACCTAACCTAACCTAACCTAACCTAACCTAACCTAACCTAACCTAACCTAACCTAACCTAACCTAACCTAACCTAACCTAACCTAACCTAACCTAACCTAACCTAACCTAACCTAACCTAACCTAACCTAACCTAACCTAACCTAACCTAACCTAACCTAACCTAACCTAACCTAACCTAACCTAACCTAACCTAACCTAACCTAACCTAACCTAACCTAACCTAACCTAACCTAACCTAACCTAACCTAACCTAACCTAACCTAACCTAACCTAACCTAACCTAACCTAACCTAACCTAACCTAACCTAACCTAACCTAACCTAACCTAACCTAACCTAACCTAACCTAACCTAACCTAACCTAACCTAACCTAACCTAACCTAACCTAACCTAACCTAACCTAACCTAACCTAACCTAACCTAACCTAACCTAACCTAACCTAACCTAACCTAACCTAACCTAACCTAACCTAACCTAACCTAACCTAACCTAACCTAACCTAACCTAACCTAACCTAACCTAACCTAACCTAACCTAACCTAACCTAACCTAACCTAACCTAACCTAACCTAACCTAACCTAACCTAACCTAACCTAACCTAACCTAACCTAACCTAACCTAACCTAACCTAACCTAACCTAACCTAACCTAACCTAACCTAACCTAACCTAACCTAACCTAACCTAACCTAACCTAACCTAACCTAACCTAACCTAACCTAACCTAACCTAACCTAACCTAACCTAACCTAACCTAACCTAACCTAACCTAACCTAACCTAACCTAACCTAACCTAACCTAACCTAACCTAACCTAACCTAACCTAACCTAACCTAACCTAACCTAACCTAACCTAACCTAACCTAACCTAACCTAACCTAACCTAACCTAACCTAACCTAACCTAACCTAACCTAACCTAACCTAACCTAACCTAACCTAACCTAACCTAACCTAACCTAACCTAACCTAACCTAACCTAACCTAACCTAACCTAACCTAACCTAACCTAACCTAACCTAACCTAACCTAACCTAACCTAACCTAACCTAACCTAACCTAACCTAACCTAACCTAACCTAACCTAACCTAACCTAACCTAACCTAACCTAACCTAACCTAACCTAACCTAACCTAACCTAACCTAACCTAACCTAACCTAACCTAACCTAACCTAACCTAACCTAACCTAACCTAACCTAACCTAACCTAACCTAACCTAACCTAACCTAACCTAACCTAACCTAACCTAACCTAACCTAACCTAACCTAACCTAACCTAACCTAACCTAACCTAACCTAACCTAACCTAACCTAACCTAACCTAACCTAACCTAACCTAACCTAACCTAACCTAACCTAACCTAACCTAACCTAACCTAACCTAACCTAACCTAACCTAACCTAACCTAACCTAACCTAACCTAACCTAACCTAACCTAACCTAACCTAACCTAACCTAACCTAACCTAACCTAACCTAACCTAACCTAACCTAACCTAACCTAACCTAACCTAACCTAACCTAACCTAACCTAACCTAACCTAACCTAACCTAACCTAACCTAACCTAACCTAACCTAACCTAACCTAACCTAACCTAACCTAACCTAACCTAACCTAACCTAACCTAACCTAACCTAACCTAACCTAACCTAACCTAACCTAACCTAACCTAACCTAACCTAACCTAACCTAACCTAACCTAACCTAACCTAACCTAACCTAACCTAACCTAACCTAACCTAACCTAACCTAACCTAACCTAACCTAACCTAACCTAACCTAACCTAACCTAACCTAACCTAACCTAACCTAACCTAACCTAACCTAACCTAACCTAACCTAACCTAACCTAACCTAACCTAACCTAACCTAACCTAACCTAACCTAACCTAACCTAACCTAACCTAACCTAACCTAACCTAACCTAACCTAACCTAACCTAACCTAACCTAACCTAACCTAACCTAACCTAACCTAACCTAACCTAACCTAACCTAACCTAACCTAACCTAACCTAACCTAACCTAACCTAACCTAACCTAACCTAACCTAACCTAACCTAACCTAACCTAACCTAACCTAACCTAACCTAACCTAACCTAACCTAACCTAACCTAACCTAACCTAACCTAACCTAACCTAACCTAACCTAACCTAACCTAACCTAACCTAACCTAACCTAACCTAACCTAACCTAACCTAACCTAACCTAACCTAACCTAACCTAACCTAACCTAACCTAACCTAACCTAACCTAACCTAACCTAACCTAACCTAACCTAACCTAACCTAACCTAACCTAACCTAACCTAACCTAACCTAACCTAACCTAACCTAACCTAACCTAACCTAACCTAACCTAACCTAACCTAACCTAACCTAACCTAACCTAACCTAACCTAACCTAACCTAACCTAACCTAACCTAACCTAACCTAACCTAACCTAACCTAACCTAACCTAACCTAACCTAACCTAACCTAACCTAACCTAACCTAACCTAACCTAACCTAACCTAACCTAACCTAACCTAACCTAACCTAACCTAACCTAACCTAACCTAACCTAACCTAACCTAACCTAACCTAACCTAACCTAACCTAACCTAACCTAACCTAACCTAACCTAACCTAACCTAACCTAACCTAACCTAACCTAACCTAACCTAACCTAACCTAACCTAACCTAACCTAACCTAACCTAACCTAACCTAACCTAACCTAACCTAACCTAACCTAACCTAACCTAACCTAACCTAACCTAACCTAACCTAACCTAACCTAACCTAACCTAACCTAACCTAACCTAACCTAACCTAACCTAACCTAACCTAACCTAACCTAACCTAACCTAACCTAACCTAACCTAACCTAACCTAACCTAACCTAACCTAACCTAACCTAACCTAACCTAACCTAACCTAACCTAACCTAACCTAACCTAACCTAACCTAACCTAACCTAACCTAACCTAACCTAACCTAACCTAACCTAACCTAACCTAACCTAACCTAACCTAACCTAACCTAACCTAACCTAACCTAACCTAACCTAACCTAACCTAACCTAACCTAACCTAACCTAACCTAACCTAACCTAACCTAACCTAACCTAACCTAACCTAACCTAACCTAACCTAACCTAACCTAACCTAACCTAACCTAACCTAACCTAACCTAACCTAACCTAACCTAACCTAACCTAACCTAACCTAACCTAACCTAACCTAACCTAACCTAACCTAACCTAACCTAACCTAACCTAACCTAACCTAACCTAACCTAACCTAACCTAACCTAACCTAACCTAACCTAACCTAACCTAACCTAACCTAACCTAACCTAACCTAACCTAACCTAACCTAACCTAACCTAACCTAACCTAACCTAACCTAACCTAACCTAACCTAACCTAACCTAACCTAACCTAACCTAACCTAACCTAACCTAACCTAACCTAACCTAACCTAACCTAACCTAACCTAACCAGTCTTGTTCGAGACGCCGTGCCGAGCGGTCGCATCCACAGTGCGCTCCCGAATAATATTCGTGAATAAAAATTTATCATTTTATTTTTACAAAGTATTTAAAATAATTTAACGAATAAGTGCAGTGTGTGAGTGCGTGAGTGAGTGCGGCATACGTGTTCCAGAAACCACAGCAGCTCCTGACACCTGAGCCTGGAAAGCACCCAAGGTTGGTCAAAGCCATTTAACACCAGTGCTAGGCTCTTCTGCTTCACCTGCCACGAAAACTCTCTGTGTGTTCCCGCATTAATATTTTATCAAAGTACCTGCATAAAAAATTTCTACAAAAAACTTTTAAAACTACACAATATACACCGCTCAGCATCGGCTACACGCTCAACAAGGCTACATTATACCGTTTCAAATAGTCGACGGCACCGCCGAGTGAAAATAACGAAAAACTGCAACTGATACCTAAAAACCAGCGCTCATCAACGCGTGCCACCAAGCGCCGATCACCTGCCATCGATTGGCCACACCTTCGGCAGAACTTAGACCTACATGCCGACAGGCAGCGGAAAGCGCAACGTGCTAGACTCGGCCTAAAACGCCAAAATACTCTTTGCCTTTCGACAAACGAATACAAGTCGTATTAATAAGTCTGACAAAAAATTCTATTAGAATAAAGGAGACATAAAAGCGTTTTTACTGCTTAAATTTTTAGACTAAAATCCTTAACTTAACTACGACAACTGACTAGAAATTCAATTATTTGTTTATCTAATTTTACACATACCGACTTTAAATATTTTTTGACGAAAAACTGATAAGCTTGGTAACGAAGCGATATTTTACTTTATATACATTTAACTTTTACAATACTCGTTTGTGTTGTCCTATATACAATTATACAATTTTACAATACACAATCTATATTGTGTAACAAATTATAATCGCGCGGTCTTGCTTAGTACCTTCTTTAAACTGTAATCTACCTACCTAACGTTAAAAAATGAATTTCGCTGGCCACTCACCGATGCCGAACAAGGAGAGAACCTTTGTAGTAGAAAATGAATACGAAACAGGAAAAAATGACCTAATTAAGAAGATACACAAGAAGAAAAAGGAGGCCAGAAGGTCCTTCGATCAGGAACCCATCCAACCTGCATCAGGAAAACCAGCAGCGTCGCCCCCTTGCCCCTCACCGTCTACAGTGGCAGCAGCAGTGCCTAACGGAACTGTGGCGCCGGGGGAAGGCGGGGTAAAGGAGGCAACACTGTGCACCAACCGCGCCAAAATGGCACTAAATAGCGCGAGAAACCTTAGGACCGACATCAAGTTGACCGTCATAAAGGAAATTGAACGCCTCTATCAGCTGGTGAAAGAGGCAGAAGAAGCAAATATATGCAAGATCGATAATGAGAAGCCAGAAAAACTACACAGTGCACACCGGGCGGACTCGGAGGACATGGAAACTAGGATCCTGGACAGCATCGCCGCGGCCACCCATCAAATTCTGTCTGACAGTCAGGAGAGATGGGCGAAGCATCACGCTTACATGGAGAAGGTTGAGATCGACTACACAAAAACCATTGTGCTCACTGAGGACATGATGAGGGTAGCCACAAAAACCCTAGACATAGTAAAGAATGGGAAACCGGAGCTGAAGACCCTGTACTCCGTTGCTGTCTCCTCAAGGGACGAAGCAGCGACAGCCGATGACGTCATGGGAAGCATAAAAAGTGTGATCAACGCAAAGTCAGAAGGGTGGGTAAAAGTGGAAAAAATAAGAAAGGCCAAGGACAGGAAAATCATAATGGGATGCAGGACACTAGAAGAGAGAACAAGAATAAAAAATAAGCTGGAACAGGATGGTGACTTCGTCATCGAGGAAATTAGAAATAAGGATCCGCTTCTGGTGCTGAAGGGCGTGTTGAAGGAGCACAGTGACGAGGAGATTCGGCAGGCCCTCTGGAACCAGAACGCGGAGGTGTTTGGCGCTCCCGGCGACGAGGAAAGCCGAATAGCGATACGCTATAAAAGAAAAGCGAGAGATCCAGGCTGCCATCATGTGGTCATAAGTGTGGCGCCGGCGACGTGGGCAAGGGCGACTGAGGCGAGGCGACTGTATATTGACCTACAACGTGTCGTAGTAGAGGACCAGTCGCCCCTTGTCCAGTGCACTCGGTGCCTGGGCTATGGCCATGGCAAGCGCTATTGCACAAGCGAGGAGACGGCAGACCTCTGCTCCAACTGCGGAACTATACCCCACCCTAAAGGCGAGGAATGCCCGAGAGATGGTTACCGCCCCTGTTGCATAAATTGCTACCGAGAAACAGGGCAGAAGCTATACCACCATGCCTTCTTTGAAGACTGCCCCGTGCGGAAAAAGTGGGACACAGTGGCCAGGGCATCGGTGGCATACAGGTAGCGGTACCCTGGAGACTGTGTCGACCATTCCACTATTAACAAATAACATCACGAAATACCCACATAAAACAAAAAAGTAAACTGTACATAAAACACTCCTCAATGAAACTAGGTCATACATTCACATTCAAACACATACGGATAACATCAAAATTAACCTCCTACACAACGGGCATTCTGCATTTTATATAGATAAAATCGCAAAATAAACCAGTACCTAATTATTACACGTATACACAAACCTACACAAACTACGTCAACTAACTACCAACAAATATAATAACCAACGGTAGTAAATAATTCTTATTTAAACAAAAACAAACCCCCAATCTATATAAATAAACATTTCCATAAATTATATCAAAAACAAAGACAATTTTGACGAAACTTTCTAATTAAAACATTTTTCACTTTTAATATGTATGTACCCTCTTTCAATAATATAAAAACCTAAATTTGTAATATTCTCTAAAACTCTTACTACAGTATTATAAGTAGATATCAAGCCTTATTATATGTAAATGGTATAACATTTGTGAAACATTTTCCTAGGGAAAAGTGGACCAATATGCACCTATAATAAAAAACCTCTTATTATCTATTACATTACCTATCAACCTATTAACTATTATAAATATAATACCTATCTAAACATTTAACATTTATTTTAATAATACATTTCTACCTTAATTTCTTCATATTATAACAAATTAAATAAATAATTATATTATGTAATTAATTTATGCATATTTCTATTGCTCAAATTAACTTTGAAGCAATTGAAACTGCCTTATGATATAATATACTCATAGTACTTTACCTAACTTCTAACTATTTACATACATTGTTTCAAAAAACTTTATATTTGATTGTTTAGACAATCTTGAACAATCTAATACTATTATAAAACATACACACATAATATATACATATAATATTCACTTTATAAACTTATTTATACATTTCCAACCTCTAAAAACATAAAACCTTTTTCATATTATAACATATTAAATAAACAATTACACATACAATTAATTTATGCATATTTCTATTGCTCAAATTAACTTAAAGCAATTGAAACTGCCTTTATGATATAATATACACATAGTATCTAATCTAACTTCTAATTATTTCATATCTTATTTTTAAAATTTTGTGTTTGATTGTTTAGACATACTTGAACAACCAAATACTATTATTAAACATATACACATAAAATACACATATAATATTTACTCTATAAACTTACTTATACATTCCCTACCTCTAAAAACATTAAATCTACCTTATATTATAACAAATGAAGTAAACAATTATATACCCAATTAATTTATGCATATTCCTATTGCTCAAATTGACTTTGAAGCAATTGAAACTGCTTTACAATATAATATAAACATAGATTCTTAACTAACTTCTAATTATTACATATCTTACTTTTAAATCTTTTATTTGGTTGTTTAGACATACTTGAACAACCAAATACTATTACTAAACACATACACATAATATATACATATAATATTTACTCTATAAACTTATTTATACACATAGATTCTTAACTAACTTCTAATTATTTATATATCTTGTACCTTTATATGCTATCACTGATTTGTAACAAATTGTAACAAGGTCCCCACAAGATTTATCCAGTGGGGGAACTCCTGAGGGGTTTCATTGGAGTATAGTACCCGTGGGTGCTGTACTCTGGTGGGACTCACATAAAAAAAAAAAAAAAAAAAAAAAAAAAAAAAAACCTAACCTAACCTAACCTAACCTAACCTAACCTAACCTAACCAACCTAACCACAGTCGCCCATCACTCTCTGAGCTGACCGGACCGTTTTTCTAAGTGCTCCGTATTCAAAAATCAATTTAAGTGGGATTTTCTTGAGCGATTTTGACGAGCCATACATCAAAAGCTGCGTCTCGGCGGCCCCCATCCGCCTGCCATCTGAAAATCACCCGCACGATACCGACAAGGACGCCAGAACCAGAAAACCGTGTTTTTATAGGTTACCTAAGCTGTTCTCAAGCAAAAACTCAGTGCGCGTGTGAAAATCTCATAAGTGTGAAGTGTCCTCGGCAGCGGGCTGTTGGGCACCACCCGCCGCGCTTGCCTTTTTCAGCCGGAAAATTCCGGAAGTCGCTGAAAAAGGCAAAAAAACAAGTACCACGTGGTGGCGTGGTCCTCGATCCAGCTGTCCGGGGAAGCTGAAAACTTGCAGGAGGGAGGAATAGATGAGGACCAATACTTTTCCGGAAAAAGAAAAATTTTTTATCAAGTAATTTATTTTTTATATTAGTTAGAAAATTGGAACTTTGACCCGAAATAGCGACGGAACCAGGACATCTTTTAAAATTCGGCAATTGCTATCTTTTGCGCGCTAATTGGGAGACCTGAACTGCAGCTTTTTAGAATTTTTGGACAGATATTTTGGACACGATAATTAAAAATTCAAAATTTTGGTAAATCGTAAAATTTTTTATGTTGTAAATTACAATTAATTTTATTATTTGTGAATCGAATAGACCTTTATTTATTCTTAATTTAACTATTTTTTGTATATTTTTATCGATATCCAGTCCGGAATTATCGATTTTTTTTGTGTTTTTTCGAAATTAATTGAAAAGGGGTAGATCTTCCTTGATTCTGGCGACGGGGTTGGGTTTAGACAAGCCTTCTACACCTGTTTAAGCCCAAACAAGCCCCTTCTAGTCCCAGAAACAACGAAAATCGTAAAATCCGATCATTGGTAAAAAATTTGTACGAAGTTTAAATTTAAGATTTCTCCGGATTGGATAATCCTATTGGAAAAATTTTTTCTGTGTCAAACGTGCCGGAGAGTTAATTTTAAGTATTTGTGTAGTTTGTGCGATTTGGAGAAAAATTCTCCAATTTCGTTTTTAACCCCCTGGGGAGACTCAGGACGTCGAGCCCACCCCAGAAATCGATTTTGGGCCTCCTACGACCAACCGTTTGGGAGCTACGGCCGGTCAAAGTTTGACCTTGACCGCGCGCGGCCATTTTGTAAAACTTCAAACATCTGTAGCTCCGCAACCCGTGGTCGTAGGGGGACCGGACTTCGACTGGGGACGTCAGGGGAAGGTCATCTTCCCGACCCCACACCTTTCCGGAAAATCAGAGAAAACTTTTTCCGGAAAATTTCCGGAATTTTAATTTCACATTTAACAGACCAGGGTTGTAGGGGGGATCGAGCCCACCAGGGGGAAACTTTTCTGGGATCGCTGGGGCTTCTGGAACTGGAGATACACGTGTTTAAAGTTTGAGAATCCGCCATCTTGGATTTCTAAAAAACCGTGTATCTCTGGAACCAGTGGCCGTAGCGGTCTCTGGTTTTCTCTGGGGGACTCGGCTCTTCTCTCCGCACCTGATCAGTGTGGTCGGTGGGGGCCCCCACAAAGTTGGGGGGTCAAAAAGTGGGCCCCGCCCATTTGACCCGAAAACCTCACCGTTGGGTGGATCTCGTCGGGGCCTTTTCGGGGAGCCCTCTCTCGGGTGGGTCGGACCGTCGGTTCCCGGGATATCGGGGTCTGAACTTTTGGTAAAAATTTTTTACCAAAACTTTGTCGCCCTGCTATCTCCGAACCGGTGGGCCTAGACCCCTCGAGTTTGGGTTCGTTGTGGAGGGCTCGGGGAGCTCTACCTATTCGACCCAGGGGGGAGACTCTACATAGAGTCTGAAATCTTTTTGAGTGTAGAGTTGGAGTTTTTGGAGCCAGAGGGCCCAAACTCATACTGTTGGTGTATTTTAAGCGACCCAACCTAATTACGGACGACTGTCTACTAGGCTACGGCCATTTAGGTAACTTTTAATATATTATCTAAGATTAAGACTTCTAAAAGGAAGTCTCTCTGTATTATAGTATTTAGACAATTAAGTAGCGTAAGACGTACCTGAACATTTTTTGGCAGGTACATAGACTAAACTAAGTTTGAACTAACTCTACATAGAGCTGAACTGGGGATATTGTTGGACACGAGCCTTGTCGCTCAATATTATTGACGGAGTAGCTGGGCTACCTGGACCCAAGAGTGAATCACCCTTGTCGCAATCTACCCTTGTCCATTCTGCGGACAGTTGACTCTATACACACACATACACACACACACACACACACACACACAAACACACACTCACACACACATACACAAATACATACACCCACATCGGACGATTGCACGTGCTATTCGCGCAGGGGTTAGACACGTCACATTAAATTAATTATAGGACGATCCTGACCACTATTGTGGCAGGAACCTAGCTTAAGTATTTTATTTTCTTTATTTTATTATTTTATTAATATTATTATTAAATTCAATTTATATCCACTCGCTAGTGTTGCGTGGATCAAACCTACATAATGCCTACTGTCGGACACTCACCGAAATCCAAACAGGCAGGTTCCTCCCCTGGAACTTCGGCCTCAATATCACCGTCCCCAACCTCACGACCAATTAAGTCTGTGCGGGACAGCATTGGGGAGATAGAGGGACTCACCACCAATACTACCCCTCCTACCCAGAGACCGATAACGATCTCAACAAAAACAATCACCAAACCAAAGGTCGTCCCTACTAGTGCCTCTAATACCCGCAAATCACCAACCGGGAAAATCATACCAAAAATGACCCACAAAACATCAGTGGACATTGTTTTAACGCAGCTCACTAGTAGCTACACGGACGAAGCGGTCCTTCAACTGGCGACCATAGAGGCGCTAACGCCGGAGGAACTCCACACAACAGCGCTGTCATGTCTGGATCTCATTAAGCAAGGCTGCCATGAGTCTAGAAACCTTAAAAAAGAGATTAAGACCAAAATAGAATCCCAGGAGAAAAATCTCCGTAAAATCCTAATTTTCAGTGAAGGAAACAGACGTAAGCTCACTGGTAAAACAACCGGACATGGCAGCGCTAAAAAGTCCATTGAAACCGTGGTCAACGACGAAGCGACACCACCTCGCATCGTGGAGGGGGAGGTGATGAGGAGGCTAGAGGAGCATAGTAGGCTCCTAATAGAAAACGGCAAAGCTCTCGCTGAAATTAAAAGCAGCCTAAATGCATACAAAGAGGGCGGTGGATCACCAACCTATGCGAATGTGGTGTCGAATACCCTCGGGAGTCGCCTCCCGCTGCGGCCGGCATTACATTCGCTGGTAGTGACTTCCACGGACGAGAATAAGACGGGGGAGGAACTTTTAAATGACCTGAGGCGGACCGCGCATGAAGACGACGAATGGATCACGGTGGAGCGTGTTAGGAAAGCCAGGGACCGTAAGGTGGTCCTTGGGTTTAGAACAGAGGAACAGCGGGAAAAAGCCAAAGGGACGTTGCAGAGGCAACAGGGAACCCTAAATGTGGAAACTGTCCACAACAAGGACCCCCTATTAGTCCTCTACAACGTCCTGAAAATGTATACGAACGAAGAGCTGTTAACAGCACTTCGTGCGAAAAATAAAGGTATTTTCCGGGATCTTAGCCCGGACCAAGAAAGAATCTCTGTTAAGTTCCGCAGGAATGCACGCAATCCGCTCACCGCCCATGTCGTGGTACAAGTGTCCCCCATCATATGGCGCAGAGCACTGGACCATGGATCATTGCACGTAGACATTCAACCAGTCAGAGTGGCAGACCAATCGCCACTCGTGCATTGTTCCATGTGTCTAGGATTTGGGCACAGTCGTCGGTACTGCAAAGAAGCAGAGCCCAAATGTAGTCACTGTGGCGAACAGCATCTGAAGGTGGACTGCCCTAGGTACAGGGCAGGACAGGAACCTAGGTGCTGTAACTGCAGGCGCGGAAACCTCGACGACGCTGCGCATGATGCCTTCGACCGGAACTGTCCGGTACGCATAAAATGGGACAATATAGCGCGGTCAGCCACGCAGTATTGCTAAGGGCACCACCGGAAACGACTCACACTATACGGTGCTGCAAGCTAACCTCCAAAAGAAGAGACTTGCGACTGACGACTTCATCCTGACAGCTGTCGGGAGGAAGGCGTCAGTGGCACTTATTCAAGAGCCGTACAGGGACCCCGTCGTGGGCGGGATGAAGAGATATCAGGGAGTACGCATCTTCCAGAATACTGGACCAGGGGCGGGCGCTGTAAAGGCGGCCATCGCTGTATTCGACCCGGAACTAGACGTAATACAGTGCCCTCAACTCACCACCGATAACATCGTGGTGGTGAGGATCCGAACCATTGCCTGGGAGGTGACCCTGGTATCTCTTTATGCGGAACCCGATAAACCCCTCGGCCCTCATCTGGACCTGCTCAAGAGGATTGGTTCCAAGCTGGGCTTCGGGCGGCTCATAATTGGAGGCGACGCCAATGCAAAAAGCGCTTGGTGGGGTGGTAACGTTGAGGATGATAGGGGGGAAGATCTGTTGGGAACACTCATTGAGTTGAAACAGCACATCCTCAACGACGGTAAGGTGCCCACCTTCGACACTGTCAGGGGGGGCAAGAGGTACTCCAGTTATATTGACATCACGGCGTGTTCCGGAGATTTGCTAGGATTGATCAACGGCTGGAGAACTGACGACGGTCTGGCCGCCAGCTCCGACCACATCGGCATAGTTTTTCGCCTAAACCTGGCAAGGTCAAAAGGCTCAAATATTAGTAGAACAACCAGGCTGTTCAACACCAAGAAGGCCAACTGGAATCATTTTCGTGAGAAAATGAACAGCTCCTTGGTGGAGAACAGCCTGTCTGTTGATGTAATAAAAGGCATTACCGGAGAGGAGCAACTAGAAGAGTTTCTTGCCAGGTACAATAATTGTATTAAACTATCTTGCGAAGACGCGATACCTAAGAAAGTAAACACACAAACTCTGTCTATGCCGTGGTGGTCGGAGAAGCTTGCCGGGATGAAGAGGGAGGTCGCCACCTTCAGACGCCGCATCCGAAACGCCGCTCCGGCTCGGAGACAGTGGGTGGTGGCGCAGTACCTCGAGCGAAAAGACAGGTACGAGTCGGAGGTTCAGTTAGCGAAAACTGCGAGTTGGAAAGAGTTCTGTACGAAGCAGGATAGGGAGGGAATGTGGGAAGGTATATATAGGGTCATAGGGAGGTCCACAGCAAGGGAAGAAGATCCATTTTTGCTGGATAACGGGGTTGTAATGGATGCCAGTGGATCCGCGGGGCTTCTCGCCTCTGTCTTCTACCCGGAGGACCGGGTCGAGGAGGACAACGCGGATCATGAGAGAACCCGCGCATTAGCCAGGATGGTTAATGGCGGGTGTGAACATGATGTTTATGACCCGCCATTCACCTTTGGCGAATTACAAGATGCGTTGGGCTCTTTCAACCCCAAAAAAGCACCGGGAGCCGATGGCTACACCTCAGATATCTGCACCCACGCAGTGAATTGTGCACCGGCGCTGTTTCTGGAGCTGCTCAACAAGTGCCTGGACCTGGAGTACTTTCCAAAACCGTGGAAGGAGGCGACGGTAGTGGCTCTCAGGAAACCAGGAAAGGAACTGTACAGTTCCCCAAAATCGTACAGACCGATTGGGCTATTGCCTGTACTCGGGAAACTGTACGAGAAAATGTTGGCAGCCAGGCTCAAGTTCCACTTATTACCGCGGATCAGTACTCGTCAGTACGGCTTTATGCCCCGGAGGAGCACCGAAGACGCCCTCTATAATCTACTTCGGCACATTCGTGGCAAGCTTGATAACAAGAGAATTGTCACGTTGGTGTCGCTGGATATAGAGGGCGCCTTCGACAGCGCATGGTGGCCAGCTATAATCGCACGACTGGCTGAGGAAAAGTGCCCCGCAAACTTGAGGCGAACTGTCAGCAGCTACTTAAGCGACAGAACAGTCCGGGTAAGGTACGCAGGTGCAGAGTGCAAAAGAGGGACACAAAAGGGCTGCGTCCAGGGGTCAATTACGGGTCCCTTGCTGTGGAACCTGCTGTTGGACCCTCTCCTCAAAATGTTGGAAGGGGATGGGGACTACGTACATGCCTTTGCGGATGACGTAGTCCTCATCTTTGACGGAGACTCGGCTCTGGAAATCGAAGGGCGGGCCAATGCCTCCCTCGAACGTGTTCGGGCGTGGGGTGTCAAGAATAAACTTAAATTTGCGCCACATAAAACAAAGGCTATGATCATAACTAAGAGATTAAAATACGACAACCCACGCCTGACCATGGGCGGGGTGGACATTGACCTGTCCGATAATGTTAAATTGCTAGGACTAACAATCGACAAAAACTTAAATTTCAACTGTCATGTCAATAATGTCTGTACGAAGGCCATTAACGTATATAAGAAACTGACACGGATGGCCCGGATCACCTGGGGGCTTAACCCCGAGGTGATTCGAACCATTTACACGGCAGTGATTGAACCAATTATTCTATACGGAGCCAGTGTGTGGTACGAGGCGACTTATAAAGTTTGCGTCCGGACGAGGCTGAACGCAGTCCAGCGAGTGTTTGCTCAAAAATTGACTAAAGCCTACCGCACGGTCTCCCTGAACTCGGCACTGCTGCTGGCTGGGATACTCCCCCTGGACCTCCGAGTTCGGGAGGTGGCCTCATTATATGAGACCAAGAGGGGAGTGTCCCAGCCGTGGCTGGGAGACAGGGAGGTCGAACGGTTGGCACCCATTTTGGCGGCCCCGCATCCAGCGGAGCGAATACGTCTTGAGTTCGACAGCGTGGTAGACGAGGAACAGCTTAATAATGTAGAACCGCACGACATACGCATATTCACTGACGGGAGCAAAATTGAGGGACGAGTCGGGGCTGCTGTTTCTGTGTGGAACAGCCAGTCCGAGACGAAGGCCCGCAAGTTTGCTCTATCACCACATTGTACCGTCTACCAGGCGGAACTCCTGGCCTTGCGCAAAGCTGCATGCGAGGTAGAGCGACATGGCGTTGCTGCGTTCGGCATCTTCAGTGACAGCAGGGCGGCGCTCCTTAGCATAGTCAATCCCCACTCTCATCACCCCCTCTCAGTCGAGACTAGGGACTCTCTTGCCCGCTGCATGCGGCAGGGCAAAAGGGTTTCCCTTTATTGGA
This sequence comes from Pelosia muscerda, assembly GCA_963691645.1. Taxonomy (NCBI): domain Eukaryota; kingdom Metazoa; phylum Arthropoda; class Insecta; order Lepidoptera; family Erebidae; genus Pelosia; species Pelosia muscerda. The sequence continues at coordinate 41,087 of OY829100.1, forward strand.
TCAAGGCCCACGTCGGCCTCGAGGGAAATGAGAGAGCGGATTGTCTTGCTAGGGGGGCAGCCCTTAGTCTTAAGAAGGCCCCCGATTACGACCAGTGTCCTGTCTCATTCGTCAAGAGAGTCCTACGACAGGGCTCCCTTGACGAATGGAACAGGCGGTATCAAGAGGGTGAAACAGCCTCGACCACTAAAATGTTCTTCCCCTGCGCGATAGAAGCATATAGGACCGTCAGGAGAATCGTCATCGAAGGTCCTACAACCCAATTCCTCACGGGACACGGCGGGTTCGCCGAATACTTGACCCGGTTCAAGTGTAAGGCGGACCCGTCGTGTGCCTGTGAGCCTGGTGTCTTGGAATCGGTGGCGCATCTCCTGATAGAATGCCCGATACATGCCAGGGAACGGCAAAACCTAGAAATGGAAACGGGTATAAAAGTCGACATTGATGGGATAAAAATACTTTTGCGTCAACACACCGAGGCTACAATTAAGTTTGCCCAAAAGATTGTCAGAATTACAAACACAAGGAACAAGTCATAAAGGGTATGTAGGCCCATTATCTGGGCATAATGTGTCGCCTAGCATATTCCAAAAATTGTTTTAAAAATTAAATCACTCGGTGTAATAACTAGAATAAATAGAATAAGAAATACTTATAGCCGTATTGCCTATGAAAAAATATATGTAATAGAATAAGTTCATGTAATAGAATAAGTAACTAGAATAAATAGCCTAAGAACACTGTTAAGAATTAATAAATAAATAAATAAAAAATGAGAGAGAAATCTAAGTTAGGTACACTAGTCCCAGATGCCCCCATATCCCAACAGAGCATGAAAGGTAGTATGAAAGTGCGAGAAGCATACACGTGAGAAATTGAACGACAAAGAGAACTGGAATGAAAGAGGAAAGATTAGGTTTAAAATTAGGTAGTATTTCATTTTGTAAAGCAAAATATTAGCTCTGCACATTCCCAACAGCAGAGGTGTAGGTTAAAAAAAAAAAAAAAAAAAAAAAAAAAAAAAAAAAAAAAAAAAAAAAAAAAAAAAAAAAACCTAACCTAACCTAACCTAACCCCGTGGTGGTCGGGGCGAGCCCCAAGTGGGGCGAGCCCCAAGTGAGTTCTGAGTACGTCCTCGTCGTTCGCCCTGGACCCCGTCCTGACCACCGTAACGGAGTGGCAGGCGGGTGACTAAATCTCAAACTCGACACTTGCGGGCAAATTCTTTTGCGATTCTTACTATTGTTGTTGTTTCATGCGATGCTAACACGCGCCAAAATAGCTAACAGTCCTTTTAAGGACTCGGAGGAGATGGTGGCAGTTCCCTCTGCCTCCTCCTCCAACAGTCCTTTTCAGGACTCAGCGGTGGTGGCAGCTCCGTCTGATAATAGTCCTTTTCAGGACTGCGGGGAGATTGTGGCAGTTCCGTCTGCCTTGTCTGCGGACCATTCTCCTCCATCCACCATGGAGGTGGAGCTCGGCAGCCCTGCGGCTTCTGTGCCCCGCGCGGAGGCGGTTGTTGTGCTGGAGCGCCTGGGCACTTCGGCCGTACTGAGTGGGTCGCGCCCATCCTCCCCAGTAATGGGGAGACTGTGGCGCAAGCGCTCCAACTCTGCCACGGAGGCAGAGGAGGACGAGAGCGCGAAAAAGAGCAAGGCTCATTATGCCTACCTGGCCAAGGCTAAGGCCGAGTTAGCCGTGGCCAAGGAGAGAGAGGTGGAGCTCCGGGCTGAGGAGGAGCTCGCGGAGCAGCGGCGGAAGAGGGCTCTCTTCCTCCGGGAGTCCCCCAGCCCACAACCGCAGCCCAGCCCACTGTTACCAGCAGAAGTGGCAGATACTGCGACCCAGCCCCTCAGCGCGGAGCAGCTGTCGGGCTCCATCGAGGCAGCGGTGGCGATGGTACAATCCATCGCCACCAAGAGCTCCAATTTAAAGGGACAGTACGTGCGGGACCTTAAACAGGCATGTAGCTCCATCCTGGAGCACGTGCGTGTGCTGAGGTCCCGCACGCAGTCTGAGGAGGTGGCCCAGCTCCAGACCGAGCTGGCTGTCGTGCGGGCCGAAATGCGAGCCTGGAAGCGGCAGGCGGAGACTGCGCCGCCCGCGATGAGTCGCGAAGAGATCGCATTCCTGGTCGATGCGCGCATCGCGGGCATCCAGGACCGCCTGCTGCCCGAGACCCGCATCCGCCCACCTCTCCAGGCGGACAGGCGTAATGCCATCCGCCAGGCTAAGGAAGCCGAGATCGAGCGCCAACCCGAGCTCCCTTCCCTTCCTCCCTCGCCGCCTCTTCCGCTATCCCCTCCAATGCCCGATGGGCAAACGGAGGACGCGTCGCGTCCCACTCCTCCAGGAGGTAAGGCCGCCAAGAGGAAGAGGCCGAAGAAGAAGACGGCCGCGGCGAGGGAGGCAGAAGCTGCCCGCCAGGCGCGACAGCCATCTCAGCCACCCTCGCTGACCCCCCAGTCGGCCCCAGCGCCAACGTCGTGGAGCACAGTGGCGGCGCGCCCAAAAGCGCCAAAGCCAGTACCAGCCCAGCCAGCTCCAGTAGCGCCGGCCACTAGCAGCAGGAAACATGGCGCCCGTAGGCCTCGCAAATTGCGAGCGCCTAAGACCGCAGCGGTCACCCTAACGCTGCAGCCGGGCGCCGCGGAGCAGGGGGTGACCTACGGAGAGGTGCTCGCCAAGGCCGAGAGGTCAATCGACCTCAAGGCCCTCGGCATCGACGGCCTCCGCCTCCGTCCCGCCGTGACTGGAGGTCGCATACTGGAGGTGGCCGGCGCTGACAGAGCGCAGAAGGCCGACGCCCTGGCCACAAAATTGCAGGAAGTGCTGCAGGAGGTCCGCGTCGCTAGACCAGAGAGGTGCGTGGAGCTACGCATCTCTGGTCTGAGCGACTCGGCCTCCAAGGAGACCGTAGCGGCGTCGCTGGCAGCAGAGGGGGGCTGCTCTGCCAGCGCAATAAAGGTCGGCGATATACAGCGCCCATCTGGTCGACAGGGCTCTGCCTGGCTGCGGTGCCCGGTTGACGCGGCCAAAGTACTAACCGACGGACGCCGCATTGTGATCGGGTGGTCAGTGGTTAGGCTGACCACCCTGGAGCCCAGGCCGGCGCGGTGCTTCCGCTGCCTGGAGCCGGGGCATGTTGGGGTGAGGTGTACTGCGGGCATTGACCGCAGTGCACTCTGCTTCCGCTGTGGGCAGGCGGGCCACAAGTCGGCCACCTGCTCCGCGGAGCCCAAGTGCCCCGTCTGTTCAGCGGCGGGCAAAGCGTCCGGCCACAAACTGGGCTCGTCTGAGTGCCAGGCGGCTTCCCGCAGCAGGGGCCGGGCCAAGGGCAAAGCTGCTAGTGGGGCTAAATCTACCCCCTCCCCCACCCAGCAGCCCACAGTGGAGGTTATGGACACCGCCCAACAATAATGGCCCACATCTCCATTCTGCAGGCCAACGTCAACCACTGCGTCACGGCCCAGGACCTTTTGGCCCAATCCATGGCGCAGTGGCAGACGACACTGGCAGTAGTCGCCGAGCCGTATTACGTGCGCGAAACCCCAAACTGGGCCAGCGACCACAACGGCTTGGTGGCTATCGTCGCCCGGCGAAACGCTCCCCCCTTCGACCGAGTGCGGAGGGGTCGAGGGTGCGTCCTCGTAGCGCTGGGCGGCGCTGCAGTAATTGGGGTGTACTGCCCCCCCAGCAGAAGCATCGCCGAGTTCGAACAACTACTCTCGGAGGTCGGTGCTCTGCTGGCAGAAGTGCACCCCACCCCGGCCGTGGTGGCCGGGGATTTCAACGCTCACTCACGGGCGTGGGGATCTCCGGCGACCGATGCCCGGGGGGAGATGGTGGAAGAATGGGCGGTGTCCCAAGGCTTGGTGTTGCTGAACCAAGGGGCGGTCCACACCCTTGTGCGACCGCAGGGTAGGTCGATCGTCGATCTGTCGTTCGCCAGTTCTGACCTGGCCCGACGGATCGACAACTGGCGGGTCGTTGAGGGGGTGGAGACCGCGTCGGACCATCGGTACATCCGGTTCGACGTCGTCCCTGCCGCCTCGGTGGCTCGAGTCGACCTCGACCGCCCCTTGTTAGGAGAAGGTCCGCGGTGGCGACTCGGAACGTTGAATAGGGAACTGGCCCGAGAGGCGGCTATCGTCGAGCGATGGGCTGCGGGCGACAGTGGCCTGGACGCAGACGCGAGATGCGAGCGGCTCGCTGGAGCGCTGACTCGCGTCTGCGACGCGGCGATGCAAAGGGCGAGGCCTATCCCGCCTCGGAAATCGGTGTACTGGTGGCGTCCCCACCTAGCCGGGCTGCGTACAGCTAGTGACGCAGCCCAGAGGCAGTACTACCGGTGCCAAAGGCGGGCCGTAAGAGACCTCGCCCGAGAAGAACAGCTGCACGCCGCGTACCGGGCGGCCCGTGAGGCCCTTAGCTCGGCGGTCAAAGCCGCCAAGGAGGAGGCCTGGAAGGAGTGGCTCGAGAGTCTCAATCGAGATCCATGGGGGCGTCCGTACAAGACCGTGAGCCAGAAGCTCCGGCCTTGGGCGCCTCCTCTCACAAGGACTCTCGAGCCGAGCCTCCTCCACCGAGTGGTCAGTTCCCTCTTCCCTGCGAGGGAGGAGTGGGTCCCACCGCGGATGGCAACACCAAGCCGGGTGCCGGCAGACGTAGGGGCAATACCTCCCGTGTCCGAGGCCGAGTTAGGGGCTGCGATCCTGGCACTCAGGTCCAGGAACCGCGCCCCGGGCCCGGACGGCGTCCCTGGGAAGGTTATTGTCACAGTCATGCCGGCACTAGAGGAGGAGACGCTGTCCCTCATGTCCGAGTGTTTGGCGTCGGGGAGAGTCCCGCGACGATGGAAGACTGGGAAGCTCGTGCTGCTTAAAAAGCACGGGCGTCCAGTCGACTCGCCGTCGGCCTACCGCCCCATCGTTTTGCTCGACGAGATGTGCAAGCTGTTTGAGCGGGTGCTCGCTGCGCGTCTCGTCGGCCACCTGGAGGGGGCGGGGCCCAACTTAAGTGACGGCCAGTTCGGCTTCCGTCGCGGGAGGTCAACCCTCGACGCCATATCCCGACTGCGGGGCAGCGTCGACGAAGCGGTCGCCGGGGGAGAAGTGTTGTTGGCTGTGTCGCTGGACATAGCCAACGCCTTCAACACCCTCCCCTGGGAAACTATTGCCGAGGCGCTGAGGTACCACGACGTCCCGTGGTACCTCAGGCGCGTCCTTGCGGACTACTTCGTGGACCGGGTCATCATCTATCCGGCCCAAAGCGAGGTGGTCCGCAGGGGCATGTCTTGTGGCGTTCCACAGGGGTCGGTCCTCGGGCCGCTCCTGTGGAACGTAGGTTATGATTGGGTCCTGCGCGGTGCTAATCTTCGGGGAGTCGGTGTACTCTGTTACGCCGACGACACCCTAGTCACCGCGCGGGCCCCAACGTTTCGCGACGCCTCCGTCCTCGCTACGGCAGGCGTCGCCCATGTCGTGCGTCGCATCGGGGCGCTAGGTTTGAAGGTGGCCCTCGAAAAGTCCGAGGCCCTATTCTTTCATGGGCCTCGGCAGACGCCGCCTCGAGATAGGTCGATTGTGGTGGGCGGCACCTCCATCGCTGTCGGGACCAGTCTGAAATACCTCGGGCTGGTTCTCGACAGTCGGTGGCGGTTTGCGGAGCATTTCCGGCAGCTGGCACCGAAGTTGCTGGCGTTTGCCGGAATGCTCTCGCGGTTGCTGCCCAACAGCGGAGGCCCGGGGTCTGCCTGCCGCCGTCTCTACGACGGAGTGGTGCGCTCCAAGGCGCTCTACGGAGCGCCCATATGGGCGGAGGCCCTCTGCCCTGCAAATGTTGCGCTGCTGCGGCGACCGCAGCGCGCCATCGCGCAGAGGGCCGCACGGGCGTACCACACCGTCTCTTACGAGGCGGCGTGTCTAATTGCGGGCAGTATCCCCTGGGATCTCGAGGCTGGCGTCCTCAAGAGGGTCTATGATGAGGGCGCCCTGATGCGGCGCAATCTGGGAGGTCGGCCGCCTCCGGAAGAGATCGATCGCTGGAGACAGGCGGCTCGCGACGATCTCTTCCGGAAATGGGCCGAAAGGCTGCGAGCGACCCGTAGTGGGTCGCTGCTCGTGGGGGCCGTCCGGCCCGTCCTGCGTCTTTTTGTGGAGAGGGGTCATGGGGCTCCGACGTACCACCTCACCCAACTTCTCACGGGTCATGGCTGTTTTGCCAAGTACCTGTGGGAAGTGGTGGGGATAGAACCGGAGCCCCGGTGCCGTCACTGCACCAGCGGCGACCCCGACACGGCCTATCACACCATGGCCGTGTGTGAGGCGTGGGACGGCCAAAGGACGGCCCTCGTGAACTCCATTGGTGGAGACCTTTCGCTGTCGGCCGTGATTCCAGCCATGGTCGACAGCGAAGAGTGTTGGGCCGCCGTCGCCTCGTTCGCTAGCGAGGTGATGGCGGCAAAGAGAGAGGCTCTGCGGGAGCGGGAGCGAGCTGGTCTCACTCTTCCGCCCCGCAGGCCCCCGGCGAGGGGACGCCGGCGAGCGCAATTCGCCCGCGTCCCCGAATGAGCGAAGCCACGGGCGGTGGGTCGGGGGACCCGCCGCCCCATGCTAATGTGGCGGAATGCGCCCCTCAGTGTTCCTGGGGCGCATTTCTAAAGTGAGCTGGCCCCATCACCTGGATAAGTCTGTCCGGATGGTGGGGCCACCAAGAGGCGAGCCCAAACGGGCGCCCCTAGCCGAGTCGCGGTGAGAATTCTATCCCGCGGCTCGGATTAGGCGAAGGAGGAACACCGTGGTGGTTTAGTGGGTAGTCTGGCCTCCGTTTCGAGGTCAGGAGTCCCACACGAAGCGAGCCCCCTGCCCCCGCGAGGGGTGAGCGAAGTGCGTAAATGCATTCCACCACGTAAAAAAAAAAAAAAAAAAAAAACCCCGTGGTGGTCGGAAAGACTCGCTGGCCTTAAAAAGGTAATGGTCACCTTCAAGCGTCGAATCAGGTACGCCGCACCGGTCCGCAGGTCGTTCGTTATAGCTCAGTACCTGGAACGAAAGGAGATGTATGAAAGTGAAGTAAAAAAGGCACAAGTCGAAAGTTGGAAGAACTTCTGCGGAAGGCAGGACATGGAGGGACTATGGGAGGGCATCTACCGGGTGATAGGTAGGGCCACGGTAAGGGAAGAGGATACTCTGCTTTCCGCCAATGGATCTTACCTGGACGCAAAAGGTTCGGCCGAGCTGTTAGCTCGGACCTTCTACCCGGAGGACCGGGAGGAGGAGGACAACGAAGGGCACCGAAGAGTTAGGGAAAAGGCTAAGGGTTTGGAGCGGGATGAGGGTCATCGTGAGGATGACCCACCTTTTACGGTGGGAGAGCTCTTCGGTGCTCTTCGGAAGTTCAATCCGAAGAAAGCCCCGGGGGCGGATGGCTTCACAGCCGACATTTGCACCCACGCCATTAGGGCCGACCCCTCATTCTTCTTGGAGCTGCTGAATCGGTGCCTTCGCCACGGCTACTTTCCTAAAATATGGAAGGAAGCCGTGGTGGTGGCATTGAGGAAGCCCGGCAAGGACTCGTACGCCGTCCCCAAATCGTACAGACCTATTGGTCTGTTACCGGTTCTGGGGAAGGTGTACGAGAGGATGTTGGTAACTCGTCTCAACTTTTACTTAATGCCGAGGATTAGTACTCGCCAGTACGGCTTTATGCCCCAGAAAAGCACCGAAGACGCCCTCTATGACCTCATGGGCCACATAAGGGCTAGACTTGATGAGAAGAGGATAGTCCTTATGGTGTCCTTGGACATAGAGGGCGCCTTCGATAGCGCCTGGTGGCCAGCTATAAAAGTACGACTGGCTGAGGAAAGGTGTCCGGCAAACTTGAGACGAGTTATCAACAGCTACCTTAGCGACAGGAGAGTGAGGGTAAGGTATGCGGGCGAGGAGTGCGAACGCCCTACGGGGAAGGGTTGCGTTCAGGGTTCCATTGGCGGACCCTTACTGTGGAACCTCTTGTTGGATCCCTTACTGCGACGGTTGGAGGATGGGGCAGCTCGCGTCCAGGCATTTGCGGACGACGTGGTGCTTGTGTTCGATGGTGACAGCGCCTTGGAGATTGAGAGACAGGCCAATGCCTCTCTCGAGCATGTGCGGGAGTGGGGCATCGGAATGAAGCTGAAATTCGCACCGCACAAAACTTGTGCGATGGTAATCACGCGGAGGCTTAAGTACGATGTCCCACGCCTCAGCATGGGCGGGATAGACATTGGCATGTCCAAGGAAATCAAGATCCTGGGGCTCACCATCGACCACAAGCTAACCTTCAACACCCACGTCACCAACCAATGCAAAAAGGCTATCGCCATCTACCACAAGCTGGCGCGGATGGCCCGGATCGGTTGGGGACTACATCCCGAGGTGATCCGGACCATCTACACCGCAGCCGTGGAACCGACGGTGCTGTACGCAGCCAGCAGCTGGTGTCCAGCGGTGGAGAAGCTCGGTATCCAGAAGCAGTTAGCCGTGGTGCAGCGCGGGTTCGCGCAAAAACTTTGCAAGGGCTACCGGACGGTTTCTCTGCACTCAAGTCTAATCTTGGCTGGAATGCTCCCACTGGACCTCAGAGTTCGCGAGGTGGCCTCACTTTATGAGGCCAAGAGAGGAGTGTCCCAGTCATGGTTGGGAGACAGAGAGGTCGAACGGATGGCCTCAGCAATGGAGGTACCTCACCCCGCGGAGCATATAAGTCTGGACTTCACCAGCCTGGTAGACGAGGAAGATTATCAGCGCACCAACACCATCCAGGTGCGCATCTTCACGGACGGGAGCAAGATTGAGGGTCGCGTCGGCGCTGCGCTATCCATTTGGAATAGCGACGCCGAAACAAAGACCCTCAAACTTGCTCTCGCCCCCCATTGTACCGTCTACCAGGCCGAACTCCTGGCTTTGTGCAAAGCGACCAGTGAGGTCCTTAGGCGCGGCGCGGCCACGACGTTCGGCATCCTCAGCGACAGCAAAGCCGCTCTCCAAACGGTCGTCAACCCCCGTGCCCTCCACCCTCTGGCTGTCGAAGCCAGAGACAATATCAAGCGGGGCTTGGTCCAGAACAAGGAAATATCCCTGTTCTGGATCAAGGCCCACGTAGGGTTGGAGGGCAACGAGCGAGCGGACCAGCTCGCCAAGGAGGCGGCTTTGAGGTCGAAGACGAGGCCGAACTATGACCTGTGTCCCGTCTCATTTGTCAAGCGTGGTCTGCGTCAGATCACGCTTGACAAGTGGAACGGACGCTATAAGACGGGTACGACTGCTTCTGGAACCAAGCTTTTCTTTCCGTGCGCTGTGGCTGCGTACAGAACCGTCCGTAAGATGGAGATAGCCGGCACCACGACCCAGCTATTAACGGGGCATGGTGGGTTCTCTGAATACTTGAGTCGCTTCAAGTGTAAGGGGAACCCATCATGCGCCTGCGAGCCAGGGGTCGTGGAAACGGTTACGCACCTGGTCGCGGACTGCCCCATCTTCGCTAGGGACAGGTACGAGTTGGAGTGTCGGATCCAACTGGAGGTTTGTGTAGCAAACTTTCCAGTCCTGGTGACAAAGAACTACAGGCAGCACTTCCTAGAGTATTGGGAAAGGGTAATTAGGACTGTATTAAAAAGGAACAAGACGTGATCGGCCTCATACAGCTATTTTTAGAAATAGCTGAGAGAGGCCGATACAAGAGTGGGAAAATGGACTGGGAAGTGCTGTCTGTGGTTCTGAAGGAAGTTTGCTGATCACCCGGATGCCCCACGCCCCACGGGATGTATGATTAGTATGAGAGGGTTTTTAAAAGAGTTGGTAAGAGAGAAATGGGATGGAAGCAAGGAAGGAAATGAAAGTGATAGAATGAAAGAAGCACCTAGCTTAGAAGAAGAAATACCCGAGTGGGTACTTTTTAGAAATTAATTGTTTTATTATATTTTTATTATTAAATTAGACAAAAAATGGCTTCCTCGAAGTGCACAGCACGCAGTGGAAGGAGTAAGTTTAAAAAAAAAAAAAAAAAAAAAAAAAAAAAAAAAAAAAAAAACCTAACCTAACCTAACCTAACCTAACCTAACCTAACCTAACCTAACCTAACCTAACCTAACCTCACCCCGGCCGGGGCGAGCCCCAAGTGAGTTGTGAGTACGTCCTCGTCGTTCGCCCTGGACCCCGTCCTGACCACCGTAACGGAGTGGCAGGCGGGTGACTAAATCTCGAACTCGACACTTGCGGGCAAATTTGCGAATTCTGCGAATTACTGTGCGATACCTATGCTTACACGAGCCAAATTAGCTAACAGTCCTTTTAAGGACTCGGAGGAGATGGTGGCAGTTCCCTCTGCCTCCTCCTCCAACAGTCCTTTTCAGGACTCAGCGGTGGTGGCAGCTCCGTCTGATAATAGTCCTTTTCAGGACTGCGGGGAGATTGTGGCAGTTCCGTCTGCCTTGTCTGCGGATCAATCTCCTCTGATCCGAATGGAGGTGGAGCAACGAAGCCCTGCGGCTTCCGCGTCCCGCGCAGAGGCGGTTGTTTTGCTGGAGCGTCTGGACGCTGAACAGAGTGGGTCGCGCCCATCCTCCCCAGTAATGGGGAGACTGTGGCGCAAGCGCTCCAACTCTGCCACGGAGGCAGAGTTGGACGAAAGCGCTAAGAAGACAAAGGGCCATTATGCCTACTTGGCAAAGGCTAAGGCCGAGTTAGCCGTGGCCAAGGAGAGAGAGGTGGAGCTCCGGGCTGAGGAGGAGCTCGCGGAGCAGCGGCGGAAGAGGGCTCTCTTCCTCCGGGAGTCCCCCAGCCCACAACCGCAGCCCAGCCCACTGTTACCAGCAGGAGTGGCAGATACTGCGACCCAGCCCCTCAGCGCGGAGCAGCTGTCGGGCTCCATCGAGGCAGCGGTGGCGATGGTACAATCCATCGCCACCAAGAGCTCCAATCTAAAGGGCCAGTACGTGCGGGACCTTAAGCAGGCATGTAGCTCCATCCTGGAGCACGTGCGTGTGCTGAGGTCCCGCACGCAGTCTGAGGAGGTGGCCCAGCTCCAGACCGAGCTGGCTGTCGTGCGGGCCGAAATGCGGGCCTGGAAGCGGCAGGCGGAGACTGCGCCGCCCGCGATGAGTCGCGAAGAGATCGCATTCCTGGTCGATGCGCGCATCGCGGGCATCCAGGACCGCCTGCTGCCCGAGACCCGCATCCGCCCACCTCTCCAGGCGGACATCCGTAATGCCGCCCGCCTGGCTATGGAGCCCGAGCGCCAACCCACGATCTCGTCCCTCCCTCCCTCGCCACCTCTTCCTCTGTCTCCTCCAACGCCTGATGGGCAGGCGGAGGAGGCATTGCGCCCCACTCCTCCAGGAGGTAAGGCCGCCAAGAAGAAGAGGCCAAAGAAGAAGACGGCCGCGGCGAGGGAGGCAGAAGCTGCCCGCCAGGCGCGACAGCTATCTCAGCCACCCTCGCTGACCCCCCAGTCGGCCCCAGCGCCAACGTCGTGGAGCACAGTGGCGGCGCGCCCAAAAGCGCCAAAGCCAGTACCAGCCCAGCCAGCTCCAGTAGCGCCGGCCACTAGCAGCGGGAAACGTGGCGCCCGTAGGCCTCGCAAATTGCGAGCACCTAAGACCGCAGCGGTCACCCTAACGCTGCAGCCGGGCGCCGCGGAGCAGGGGGTGACCTACGGAGAGGTGCTCGCCAAGGCCGAGAGGTCAATCGACCTCAAGGCCCTCGGCATCGACGGCCTCCGCCTCCGTCCCGCCGTGACTGGAGGTCGCATACTGGAGGTGGCCGGCGCTGACAGAGCGCAGAAGGCCGACGCCCTGGCCACAAAATTGAAGGAAGTGCTGGAGGAGGTCCGCGTCGCTAGACCAGAGAGGTGCGTGGAGCTACGCATCTCTGGTCTGAGCGACTCGGCCTCCAAGGAGACCGTAGCGGCGTCGCTGGCGGCAGAGGGGGGCTGCTCTGCCAGCTCCATAAAGGTGGGCGACATCCAGCGCCCATCTGGCCGACAGGGCTCTGCCTGGCTGCGGTGCCCTGTTGACGCGGCCAAATTACTAACCGACGGACGCCGCATTGTGATCGGGTGGTCAGTGGTTAGGCTGACCACCCTGGAGCCCAGGCCGGCGCGGTGCTTCCGCTGCCTGGAGCCGGGGCATGTTGGTGTAAGGTGCACTGCGGGCATTGACCGCAGTGCACTATGCTTCCGTTGTGGGCAGGCGGGCCACAAGTCGGCCACCTGCTCCGCGGAGCCCAGGTGCCCCGTCTGTTCAGCGGCGGGCAAAGCGTCCGGCCACAAGCTGGGCTCGTCTGAGTGCCAGGCGGCTTCCCGCAGCAGGGGCCGGGCCAAGAGCAAAGCTGCCAGTGGGGCAAAATCTACCCCCTCCCCCACCCAGCAGCCCACAGTGGAGGTTATGGACACCGCCCAACAATAATGGCCCACATCTCCATACTGCAGGCCAACGTCAACCACTGCGTCACGGCCCAGGACCTTTTGGCCCAATCCATGGCGCAGTGGCAGACGACACTGGCAGTAGTCGCCGAGCCGTATTACGTTCGCGAAAGCCCAAATTGGGCCAGCGACCACAACGGCTTGGTGGCTATCGTCGCCCAGCGAACGGCTCCCCCCTTAGACCGAGTGCGGAGGGGTCGAGGGTGCGTCCTCGTCGCGCTGGGCGGCGCTGCAGTGATTGGGGTGTACTGCCCCCCCAGTAGAAGCATCGCCGAGTTTGAGCAGCTGCTCGCTGAGGTCGGTGCCCTGCTGGCGGAAGTGCACCCCACCCCGGCCGTGGTGGCCGGAGATTTCAACGCTCACTCTCGGGCGTGGGGATCTCCGGCGACAGATGCCCGGGGGGAGATGTTGGAGGAATGGGCGGTGTCCCAAGACTTGGTGTTGCTTAACCAAGGGGCGGTCCACACCCTAGTGCGACCGCAGGGTAGGTCGATCGTCGATCTGTCGTTCGCCAGTTCTGGCCTGGCCCGACGGATCGGCAACTGGCGGGTCGTTGAGGGGGTGGAGACCGCGTCGGACCACCGGTACATCCGGTTCGACGTCGTCCCTGCCGCCTCGGCGGCTCGAGTCGACCTCGACCGTCCCTTGGTAGGAGAAGGTCCGCGGTGGCGACTCGGAACGTTGAATAGGGAACTGGCCCGAGAGGCGGCTATCGTCGAGCGATGGGCTGCGGGCGACAGTGGCCTGGACGCAGACGCGAGATGCGAGCGGCTCGCTGGAGCGCTGACTCGCGTCTGCGACGCGGCGATGCAAAGGGCGAGGCCTATCCCGCCTCGGAAATCGGTGTACTGGTGGCGTCCCCACCTAGCCGGGCTGCGTACAGCTAGTGACGCAGCCCAGAGGCAGTACTACCGGTGCCGAAGGCGGGCCGTAAGAGACCTCGCCCGAGAAGAACAGCTGCACGCCGCGTACCGGGCGGCCCGTGAGGCCCTTAGCTCGGCGGTCAAAGCCGCCAAGGAGGAGGCCTGGAAGGAGTGGCTCGAGAGTCTCAATCGAGATCCATGGGGGCGTCCGTACAAGACCGTGAGCCAGAAGCTCCGGCCTTGGGCGCCCCCTCTCACAAGGACTCTCGAGCCGAGCCTCCTCCACCGAGTAGTCGGTTCCCTCTTCCCTGCGAGGGAGGAGTGGGTCCCACCGCGGATGGCAACACCAAGCCGGGTGCCGGCAGACGAAGGGGCAATACCTCCCGTGTCCGAGGCCGAGTTAGGGGCTGCGATCCTGGCACTCAGGTCCAGAAACCGCGCCCCGGGCCCGGACGGCGTCCCTGGGAAGGTTATTGCCACAGTCATGCCGGCACTAGAGGAGGAGACGCTGTCCCTCATGTCGGAGTGTTTGGCGTCGGGGAGAGTCCCGCGACGATGGAAGACTGGGAAGCTCGTGCTGCTTAAAAAGCGCGGGCGTCCAGTCGACTCGCCGTCGGCCTACCGCCCCATCGTTTTGCTCGACGAGATGTGCAAGCTGTTTGAGCGGGTGCTCGCTGCGCGTCTCGTCGGCCACCTGGAGGGGGCGGGGCCCAACTTAAGTGACGGCCAGTTCGGCTTCCGTCGCGGGAGGTCAACCCTCGACGCCATATCCCGACTGCGGGGCAGCGTCGACGAAGCGGTCGCCGGGGGAGAGGTGTTGTTGGCTGTATCGCTGGACATAGCCAACGCCTTCAACACCCTCCCCTGGGAAACTATCGCCGAGGCGCTGAGGTACCACAACGTCCCGTGGTACCTCAGGCGCGTCCTTGCGGACTACTTCGTGGACCGAGTCATCATCTACCCGGCCCAAAGCGGGGTGGTCCGCAGGGGCATGTCTTGTGGCGTTCCACAGGGGTCGGTCCTTGGGCCGCTCCTGTGGAACGTAGGGTACGATTGGGTCCTGCGCGGTGCTAATCTTCGGGGAGTCGGTGTACTATGTTACGCCGACGACACCCTAGTCACCGCGCGGGCCCCGACGTTTCGCGACGCCTCCGTCCTCGCTACGGCAGGCGTCGCCCATGTCGTGCGCCGCATCGGGGCGCTAGGTTTGAAGGTGGCCCTCGAAAAGTCCGAGGCCCTATTCTTTCATGGGCCTCGGCAGACGCCGCCTCGAGATAGGTCGATTGTGGTGGGCGGCACCTCCATCGCTGTCGGGACCAGTCTGAAATACCTCGGGCTGGTTCTCGACAGTCGGTGGCGGTTCGCGGAGCATTTCCGGCAGCTGGCACCGAAATTGCTGGCGTTTGCCGGAATGCTCTCGCGGTTACTGCCCAACAGCGGAGGCCCGGGGTCTGCCTGCCGCCGTCTCTACGACGGAGTGGTGCGCTCAAAGGCGCTCTACGGAGCGCCCATATGGGCGGAGGCCCTCTGCCCAGCAAATGTTGCGCTGCTGCGGCGACCGCAGCGCGCCATCGCGCAGAGGGCCGCACGGGCGTACCACACCGTCTCTTACGAGGCGGCGTGTCTAATTGCGGGCAGTATCCCCTGGGATCTCGAGGCTGGCGTCCTAAAGAGGGTCTACGATGAGGGCGCCCTGATGCGGCGCAATCTGGGAGGTCGGCCGCTTCCGGAGGAGATCGATCGCTGGAGACAGGCGGCTCGCGACGATCTCTTCCGGAAATGGGCCGAAAGGCTGAGAGCGACCCGTAGTGGGTCACTGCTCGTGGGGGCCGTCCGGCCCGTCCTGCGTCTTTTTGTGGAGAGGGGTCATGGGGCTCCGACGTACCACCTCACCCAACTTCTCACGGGTCATGGCTGTTTTGCCAAGTACCTGTGGGAAGTGGTGGGGATCGAACCGGAGCCCCGGTGCCGTCACTGCACCAGCGGCGACCCCGACACGGCCTACCACACCATGGCCGTGTGTGAGGCGTGGGACGGCCAAAGGACGGCCCTCGTAAGCACCATTGGTGCAGACCTTTCGCTGTCGGCCGTGATTCCAGCCATGGCCGACAGCGAAGAGTGTTGGGCCGCCGTCGCCTCGTTCGCTAGCGAGGTGATGGCGGCAAAGAGAGAGGCTCTGCGGGAGCGGGAGCGAGCTGGTCTCACTCTTCCGCCCCGCAGGCCCCCGGCGAGGGGACGCCGGCGAGCGCAATTCGCCCGCGTCCCCGAATGAGCGAAGCCACGGGCGGTGGGTCGGGGGACCCGCCGCCCCATGCTAATGTGGCGGAATGCGCCCCTCAGTGTTCCTGGGGCGCATTTCTAAAGTGAGCTGGCCCCATCACCTGGATAAGTCTGTCCGGATGGTGGGGCCACCAAGAGGCGAGCCCAAACGGGCGCCCCTAGCCGAGTCGCGGTGAGAATTCTATCCCGCGGCTCGGATTAGGCGAAGGAGGAACACCGTGGTGGTTTAGTGGGTAGTCTGGCCTCCGTTTTGAGGTCAGGAGTCCCACACGAAGCGAACCCCCTGCCCCCGCGGGGGGTGAGCGAAGTGCGTAAATGCATTCCACCACGTAAAAAAAAAAAAAAAAAAAAAAACCTCACCCCGGCCGTGGTGGCCGGAGATTTCAACGCTCACTCACGGGCGTGGGGCTCTCCGGCGACCGATGCCCGGGGGGAGATGGTGGAAGAATGGGCGGTGTCCCAAGGCTTGGTGTTGCTGAACCAAGGGGCGGTCCACACCCTAGTGCGACCGCAGGGTAGGTCGATCGTCGATCTGTCATTCGCCAGTTCTGGCCTGGCCCGACGGATCGGCAACTGGCGGGTCGTTGAGGGGGTGGAGACCGCGTCGGACCACCGGTACATCCGGTTCGACGTCGTCCCTGCCGCCTCGGCGGCTCGAGTCGACCTCGACCGTCCCTTGGTAGGAGAAGGTCCGCGGTGGCGACTCACCACACTGGACAAGGAACTGGCCCGAGAGGCGGCTATCGTCGAGCGATGGGCTGTGGGCGACAGTGGCCTGGACGCAGATGCGAGATGCGAGCGGCTCGCTAGAGCGCTGACTCGCGTCTGCGACGCGGCGATGCAAAGGGCGAGGCCTGTCCCGCCTCGGAAATCGGTGTACTGGTGGCGTCCCCACCTCGCCGGGCTGCGTACAGCTAGTGACGCAGCCCAGAGGCAGTACTACCGGTGCCGAAGGCGGGCCGTGAGAGACCTCGCCCGAGAAGAACAGCTGCACGCCGCGTACCGGGCCGCCCGTGAAGCCCTTAGCTCGGCGGTCAAAGCCGCCAAGGAGGAGGCCTGGAAGGAGTGGCTCGAGAGTCTCAATCGAGATCCATGGGGGCGTCCGTACAAGACTGTGAGCCAGAAGCTCCGGCCTTGGGCGCCTCCTCTCACAAGGACTCTCGAGCCGAGCCTCCTTCACCGAGTGGTCAGTTCCCTCTTCCCTGCGAGGGAGGAGTGGGTCCCACCGCGGATGGCAACACCAAGCCGGGTGCCGGCAGACGAAGGGGCAATACCTCCCGTGTCCGAGGCCGAGTTAGGGGCTGCGATCCTGGCACTCAGATCCAGGAACCGCGCCCCGGGCCCGGACGGCGTCCCTGGGAAGGTTATTGCCACAGTCATGCCGGCACTAGAGGAGGAGACGCTGTCCCTCATGTCCGAGTGTTTGGCGTCGGGGAGGGTCCCGCGACGATGGAAGACTGGGAAGCTCGTGCTTCTTAAAAAGCACGGGCGTCCAGTCGACTCGCCGTCGGCCTACCGCCCCATCGTTTTGCTCGACGAGATGTGCAAGCTGTTTGAGCGGGTGCTCGCTGCGCGTCTCGTCGGCCACCTGGAGGGGGCGGGGCCCAACTTAAGTGACGGCCAGTTCGGCTTCCGTCGCGGGAGGTCAACCCTCGACGCCATATCCCGACTGCGGGGCAGCATCGACGAAGCGGTCGCCGGGGGAGAGGTGTTGTTGGCTGTGTCGCTGGACATAGCCAACGCCTTCAACACCCTCCCCTGGGAAACTATCGCCGAGGCGCTGAGGTACCACAACGTCCCGTGGTACCTCAGGCGCGTCCTTGCGGACTACTTCGTGGACCGGGTCATCATCTATCCGGCCAAAAGCGAAGTGGTCCGCAGGGGCATGTCTTGTGGCGTTCCACAGGGGTCGGTCCTCGGGCCGCTCCTGTGGAACGTAGGTTATGATTGGGTCCTGCGCGGTGCTAATCTTCGGGGAGTCGGTGTACTTTGTTACGCCGACGACACCCTAGTCACCGCGCGGGCCCCAACGTTTCGCGACGCCTCCGTCCTCGCTACGGCAGGCGTCGCCCATGTCGTGCGTCGCATCGGGGCACTAGGTTTGAAGGTGGCCCTCGAAAAGTCCGAGGCCCTATTCTTTCATGGGCCTCGGCAGACGCCGCCTCGAGATAGGTCAATTGTGGTGGGCGGCACCTCCATCACTGTCGGGACCAGTCTGAAATACCTCGGGCTGGTTCTCGACAGTCGGTGGCGGTTCGCGGAGCATTTCCGGCAGCTGGCACCGAAATTGCTGGCGTTTGCCGGAATGCTCTCGCGGTTGCTGCCCAACAGCGGAGGCCCGGGGTCTGCCTGCCGCCGTCTCTACGACGGAGTGGTGCGCTCCAAGGCGCTCTACGGAGCGCCCATATGGGCGGAGGCCCTCTGCCCAGCAAATGTTGCGCTGCTGCGACGACCGCAGCGCGCCATCGCGCAGAGGGCCGCACGGGCGTACCACACCGTCTCTTACGAGGCGGCGTGTCTAATTGCGGGCAGTATCCCCTGGGATCTCGAGGCTGGCGTCCTAAAGAGGGTCTACGATGAGGGTGCCCTGATGCGGCGCAATCTGGGAGGTCGGCCGCTTCCGGAGGAGATCGATCGCTGGAGACAGGCGGCTCGCGACGATCTCTTCCGGAAATGGGCCGAAAGGCTGAGAGCGACCCGTAGTGGGTCGCTGCTCGTGGGGGCCGTCCGGCCCGTCCTGCGTCTTTTTGTGGAGAGGGGTCATGGGGCTCCGACGTACCACCTCACCCAACTTCTCACGGGTCATGGCTGTTTTGCCAAGTACCTGTGGGAAGTGGTGGGGATCGAACCGGAGCCCCGGTGCCGTCACTGCACCAGCGGCGACCCCGACACGGCCTACCACACCATGGCCGTGTGTGAGGCGTGGGACGGCCAAAGGACGGCCCTCGTAAGCACTATTGGTGCAGACCTTTCGCTGTCGGCCGTGATTCCAGCCATGGCCGACAGCGAAGAGTGTTGGGCCGCCGTCGCCTCGTTCGCTAGCGAGGTGATGGCGGCAAAGAGAGAGGCTCTGCGGGAGCGGGAGCGAGCTGGTCTCACTCTTCCGCCCCGCAGGCCCCCGGCGAGGGGACGCCGGCGAGCGCAATTCGCCCGCGTCCCCGAATGAGCGAAGCCACGGGCGGTGGGTCGGGGGACCCGCCGCCCCATGCTAATGTGGCGGAATGCGCCCCTCAGTGTTCCTGGGGCGCATTCGTAAAGTGAGCTGGCCCCATCACCTGGAAAGTCTGTCCGGATGGTGGGGCCACCAAGAGGCGAGCCCGAACGGGCGTCCCTAGCCGAGTCGCGGTGAGAATTCTATCCCGCGGCTCGGATTAGGCGAAGGAGGAACACCGTGGTGGTTTAGTGGGTAGTCTGGCCTCCGTTTCGAGGTCAGGAGTCCCACACGAAGCGAACCCCCTGCCCCCGCGGGGGGTGAGCGAAGTGCGTAAATGCATTCCACCACGTAAAAAAAAAAAAAAAAAAAAAAAACCTAACCTAACCTAACCTAACTTAATGAGGGGCGAGCCCCAAGTGAGTACAAGTACGTCCTCGTCGTCGCCCTGGACCCCGTCCTGACCACCGTAACGGAGTGGCAGGCGGGTGACTGAACCTTGTGCTCGACACTTGCGGCAAATTCTTTTGTGATTCTTACTGTTGTTGTTGTTTTAAGCGAGATGCTAACACGAGCGAAGATTAACAGTCCTTTTAAGGACTCGGAGGAGATGGTGGCAGCTCCCTCTGCCTCCTCCTCCAAAAGTCCTTCTCAGGACTCAGCGGTGGTGGCAGCTCCGTCTGCAGTTCAAAGTCCTTTTCAGGACTGCGGGGAGATTGTGGCAGTTCCGTCTGCCTTGTCTGCGGACCAATCTCCTCCATCCACCATGGAGGTGGAGCTCGGCAGCCCTGCGGCTTCTGTGCCCCGCGCGGAGGCGGTTGTTGTGCTGGAGCGCCTGGGCACTTCGGCCGTACTGAGTGGGTCGCGCCCATCCTCCCCAGTGATGGGGAGACTGTGGCGCAAGCGCTCCAACTCTGCCACGGAGGCAGAGTTGGACGAAAGCGCTAAGAAGACAAAGGGCCATTATGCCTACTTGGCCAAGGCTAAGGCCGAGTTAGCCGTGGCCAAGGAGAGAGAGGTGGAGCTCCGGGCTGAGGAGGAGCTCGCGGAGCAGCGGCGGAAGAGGGCTCTCTTCCTTCGGGAGTCCCCCAGCCCACAACCGCAGCCCAGCCCACCGTTACCAGCAGGAGTGGCAGATACTGCGACCCAGCCCCTCAGCGCGGAGCAGCTGTCGGGCTCCATCGAGGCAGCGGTGGCGATGGTACAATCCATCGCCACCAAGAGCTCCAATTTAAAGGGCCAGTACGTGCGGGACCTTAAGCAGGCATGTAGCTCCATCCTGGAGCACGTGCGTGTGCTGAGGTCCCGCACGCAGTCTGAGGAGGTGGCCCAGCTCCAGACCGAGCTGGCTGTCGTGCGGGCCGAAATGCGGGCCTGGAAGCGGCAGGCGGAGACTGCGCCGCCCGCGATGAGTCGCGAAGAGATCGCATTCCTGGTCGATGCGCGCATCGCGGGCATCCAGGACCGCCTGCTGCCCGAGACCCGCATCCGCCCACCTCTTCAGGCGGACAGGCGTAACGCCATCCGCCAGGCTAGGGAAGCCGAGTCCGAGCGCCAACCCGAGCTCCCTTCCCATCCTCCCTCGCCGCCTCTTCAGCTATCCCCTCCAATGCCCGATGGGCAAGCGGAGGACGCGTCGCGTCCCACTCCTCCAGTGGGAGATAAGGCCAAGAGGAAGAGGCCGAAGAAGAAGACGGCTGCGGCGAGGGAGGCAGAAGCTGCCCGCCAGGTGCGGCAGCCATCCTCGCTGACCCCCCAGTCGGCCCCAGCGCCAATGTCGTGGAGCACAGTGGCGGCGCGCCCAAAAGCGCCAAAGCCAGCACCAGCCCAGCCAGCTCCAGTAGCGCCAGCCACTAGCAGCGGGAAACGTGGCGCCCGTAGGCCTCGCAAATTGCGAGCGCCTAAGACCGCAGCGGTCACCCTAACGCTGCAGCCGGGCGCCGCGGAGCAGGGGGTGACCTACGGAGAGGTGCTCGCCAAGGCCGAGAGGTCAATCGACCTCAAGGCCCTCGGCATCGACGGCCTCCGCCTCCGTCCCGCCGTGACTGGAGGTCGCATACTGGAGGTGGCCGGCGCTGACAGAGCGCAGAAGGCCGACGCCCTGGCCACAAAATTGCAGGAAGTGCTGCAGGAGGTCCGCGTCGCTAGACCAGAGAGGTGCGTGGAGCTACGCATCTCTGGTCTGAGCGACTCGGCCTCCAAGGAGACCGTGGCGGCGTCGCTGGCAGCAGAGGGGGGCTGCTCTGCCAGCTCCATAAAGGTGGGCGACATCCAGCGCCCATCTGGCCGACAGGGCTCTGCCTGGCTGCGGTGCCCGGTTGACGCGGCCAAAGTACTAACCGACGGACGCCGCATTGTGATCGGGTGGTCAGTGGTTAGGCTGACCACCCTGGAGCCCAGGCCGGCGCGGTGCTTCCGCTGCCTGGAGCCGGGGCATGTTGGGGTGAGGTGTACTGCGGGCATTGACCGCAGTGCACTCTGCTTCCGCTGTGGGCAGGCGGGCCACAAGTCGGCCACCTGCTCCGCGGAGCCCAAGTGCCCCGTCTGTGCGGCGGAAGGTGCACCGTCTGGCCACAAATTGGGGTCAGGCGAGTGCAAGGCGGCCTCCCGTAGTAGGGGCCGCGCAAAAGGCAAGGCTGCCGGTGGGGCTAAATCTACCCCCTCCCCCACCCAGCAGTCCACAGTGGAGGTTATGGACACCGCCCAACAATAATGGCCCACATCTCCATACTGCAGGCCAACGTCAACCACTGCGTCACGGCCCAGGACCTTTTGGCCCAATCCATGGCGCAGTGGCAGACGACACTGGCAGTAGTCGCCGAGCCGTATTACGTGCGCGAAAGCCCAAATTGGGCCAGCGACCACAACGGCTTGGTGGCTATCGTCGCCCAGCGAACGGCTCCCCCCTTAGACCGAGTGCGGAGGGGTCGAGGGTGCGTCCTCGTCGCGCTGGGCGGCGCTGCAGTGATTGGGGGGTACTGCCCCCCCAGTAGAAGCATCGCCGAGTTTGAGCAGCTGCTCGCTGAGGTCGGTGCCCTGCTGGCGGAAGTGCACCCCACCCCGGCCGTGGTGGCCGGAGATTTCAACGCTCACTCTCGGGCGTGGGGATCTCCGGCGACAGATGCCCGGGGGGAGATGTTGGAGGAATGGGCGGTGTCCCAAGACTTGGTGTTGCTTAACCAAGGGGCGGTCCACACCCTAGTGCGGCCGCAGGGTAGGTCGATCGTCGATCTGTCGTTCGCCAGTTCTGGCCTGGCCCGACGGATCGGCAACTGGCGGGTCGTTGAGGGGGTGGAGACCGCGTCGGATCATCGGTATATCCGGTTCGACGTCGTCCCTGCCGCCTCGGCGGCTCGAGTCGACCTCGACCGCCCCTTGTTAGGAGAAGGTCCGCGGTGGCGACTCGGAACGTTGAATAGGGAACTGGCCCGAGAGGCGGCTATCGTCGAGCGATGGGCTGCGGGCGACAGTGGCCTGGACGCAGACGCGAGATGCGAGCGGCTCGCTGGAGCGCTGACTCGCGTCTGCGACGCGGCGATGCAAAGGGCGAGGCCTATCCCGCCTCGGAAATCGGTGTACTGGTGGCGTCCCCACCTAGCCGGGCTGCGTACAGCTAGTGACGCAGCCCAGAGGCAGTACTACCGGTGCCGAAGGCGGGCCGTAAGAGACCTCGCCCGAGAAGAACAGCTGCACGCCGCGTACCGGGCCGCCCGTGAGGCCCTTAGCTCGGCGGTCAAAGCCGCCAAGGAGGAGGCCTGGAAGGAGTGGCTCGAGAGTCTCAATCGAGATCCATGGGGGCGTCCGTACAAGACCGTGAGCCAGAAGCTCCGGCCTTGGGCGCCTCCTCTCACAAGGACTCTCGAGCCGAGCCTCCTCCACCGAGTGGTCAGTTCCCTCTTCCCTGCGAGGGAGGAGTGGGTCCCACCGCGGATGGCAACACCAAGCCGGGTGCCGGCAGACGAAGGGGCAATACCTCCCGTGTCCGAGGCCGAGTTAGGGGCTGCGATTCTGGCACTCAGATCCAGGAACCGCGCCCCGGGCCCGGACGGCGTCCCTGGGAAGGTCATTGCCACAGTCATGCCGGCACTAGAGGAGGAGACGCTGTCTCTCATGTCGGAGTGTTTGGCGTCGGGGAGGGTCCCGCGACGATGGAAGACTGGGAAGCTCGTGCTGCTTAAAAAGCACGGGCGTCCAGTCGACTCGCCGTCGGCCTACCGCCCCATCGTTTTGCTCGACGAGATGTGCAAGCTGTTTGAGCGGGTGCTCGCTGCGCGTCTCGTCGGCCACCTGGAGGGGGCGGGGCCCAACCTAAGTGACGGCCAGTTCGGCTTCCGTCGCGGGAGATCAACCCTCGACGCCATATCCCGACTGCGGGGCAGCGTCGACGAAGCGGTCGCCGGGGGAGAGGTGTTGTTGGCTGTGTCGCTGGACATAGCCAACGCCTTCAACACCCTCCCCTGGGAAACTATCGCCGAAGCGCTGAGGTACCACAACGTCCCGTGGTACCTCAGGCGCGTCCTTGCGGACTACTTCGTGGACCGGGTCATCATCTATCCGGCCCAAAGCGAAGTGGTCCGCAGGGGCATGTCTTGTGGCGTTCCACAGGGGTCGGTCCTCGGGCCGCTCCTGTGGAACGTAGGTTATGATTGGGTCCTGCGCGGTGCTAATCTTCGGGGAGTCGGTGTACTCTGTTACGCCGACGACACCCTAGTCACCGCGCGGGCCCCGACGTTTCGCGACGCCTCCGTCCTCGCTACGGCAGGCGTCGCCCATGTCGTGCGCCGCATCGGGGCGCTAGGTTTGAAGGTGGCCCTCGAAAAGTCCGAGGCCCTATTCTTTCATGGGCCTCGGCAGACGCCGCCTCGAGATAGATCGATTGTGGTGGGCGGCACCTCCATCGCTGTCGGGACCAGTCTGAAATACCTCGGGCTGGTTCTCGACAGTCGGTGGCGGTTTGCGGAGCATTTCCGGCAGCTGGCACCGAAGTTGCTGGCGTTTGCCGGAATGCTCTCGCGGTTGCTGCCCAACAGCGGAGGCCCGGGGTCTGCCTGCCGCCGTCTCTACGACGGAGTGGTGCGCTCCAAGGCGCTCTACGGAGCGCCCATATGGGCGGAGGCCCTCTGCCCAGCAAACGTTGCGCTTCTGCGACGACCGCAGCGCGCCATCGCGCAGAGGGCCGCACGGGCGTACCACACCGTCTCTTACGAGGCGGCGTGTCTAATTGCGGGCAGTATCCCCTGGGATCTCGAGGCAGGCGTCCTAAAGAGGGTCTACGACGAGGGTGCCCTGATGCGGCGCAATCTGGGAGGTCGGCCGCTTCCGGAGGAGATCGATCGCTGGAGACAGGCGGCTCGCGACGATCTCTTCCGGAAATGGGCCGAAAGGCTGAGAGCGACCCGTAGTGGGTCGCTGCTCGTGGGGGCCGTCCGGCCCGTCCTGCGTCTTTTTGTGGAGAGGGGTCATGGGGCTCCGACGTACCACCTCACCCAACTTCTCACGGGTCATGGCTGTTTTGCCAAGTACCTGTGGGAAGTGGTGGGGATCGAACCGGAGCCCCGGTGCCGTCATTGCACCAGCGGCGACCCCGACACGGCCTACCACACCATGGCCGTGTGTGAGGCGTGGGACGGCCAAAGGACGGCCCTCGTAAGCACCATCGGTGCAGACCTTTCGCTGTCGGCCGTGATTCCAGCCATGGCCGACAGCGAAGAGTGTTGGGCCGCCGTCGCCTCGTTCGCTAGCGAGGTGATGGCGGCAAAGAGAGAGGCTCTGCGGGAGCGGGAGCGAGCTGGTCTCACTCTTCCGCCCCGCAGGCCCCCGGCGAGGGGACGCCGGCGAGCGCAATTCGCCCGCGTCCCCGAATGAGCGAAGCCACGGGCGGTGGGTCGGGGGACCCGCCGCCCCATGCTAATGTGGCGGAATGCGCCCCTCAGTGTTCCTGGGGCGCATTTCTAAAGTGAGCTGGCCCCATCACCTGGATAAGTCTGTCCGGATGGTGGGGCCACCAAGAGGCGAGCCCAAACGGGCGCCCCTAGCCGAGTCGCGGTGAGAATTCTATCCCGCGGCTCGGATTAGGCGAAGGAGGAACACCGTGGTGGTTTAGTGGGTAGTCTGGCCTCCGTTTCGAGGTCAGGAGTCCCACACGAAGCGAGCCCCCTGCCCCCGCGGGGGGTGAGCGAAGTGCGTAAATGCATTCCACCACGTAAAAAAAAAAAAAAAAAAAAAAACCTAACTTAATGAAACCTAACCTTACAACTTCAAATTACATGGGTTTTCGCTTTTGGAGAAGTCTACGGTCTACGGTCTACGGTTTACGGTCTACGGTCTACGGTCTACGGTCTACGGTCTACGATTTAGGATCTACGTTCTTGGTCTATGGTCTACAGATTACGGTCCACGGTCTACGGTCTACAGACTAGGGTCTACGGACTACGGTCTACCATCTACGGTCCACGGTCTACGGACAGCGTTCTACGGGCCACGGTCTACGGTCTACGGTCTACGGTCTACGGTCTACGGTCTACGGTCTACGGTCTATGGTCTACGGTCTACGGTCTACGGTCTACGTTCTTGGTCTATGGTCTACAGATTACGGTCCACGGTCTACGGTCTACGGTCTACGGTCTACGGTCTACGGTCTACGGTCTACGTTCTACGGTCTACGGTCTACGATCTACGTTCTTGGTCTATGGTCTACAGATTACGGTCCAAGGTCTACGGTCTACGGTCTATGGTCTACGGTCTACGGTCTACTGTCTACGGTCTACGGTCTACGGTCTACGGTCTACGGTCTACGGTCGACAGATTAGGGTCTATGGTCTACGATCTACAGACTACCGTCTTCTTTCAACGGTCTACGGACTACGGTCTAGGATCTAGGATTCACGGTCTACGGTCACGGTCTACGTTCTACGGTCTTCGGTCTATGGTCAACGGTCTACGGTCTACGGTCTACGGTCTACGGTCTACGGTCTACGGTCTACGGTCTACGGTCTACGGTCTACGGTCTACGGTCTAGGATCTAGGATCTACGGTCTACAGACTACGGTCTACAGACCACGGTCTACAGACTACGGTCTACGGACTACGGTCTACGGTCTACGATCTACCGTCTACGGTCTACGGTCTACGGTCTACAGACTAGGGTCTACGGACTATGGTCCTCGGTCTACGGTCTACGGTCTACGGTCTACAGTCTACGGACTACAGACTACCGTCTTCTTTCTACGGTCTACGGACTACGGTCTAGGATCTAGGATTCACGGTCTACGGTCACGGTCTACGTTCTACGGTCTACGGTCTACGGTCTACGGTCTACGGTCTACGGTCTACGATTTAGGATCTAGGATCTACGGTCTACAGACTACGGTCTACAGACTACGGTCTACGGACTACGGTCTACGGTCTACGGTCTACGGTCTACGGTCCACAGACTAGGGTCTACGGACTACGGTCCTCGGTCTACGGTCTACGGTCTACCGTCTTCTGTCTACGGTTTACGGTTTTGGTCTTTGGTTTTCATATTTCGGTTTTCGGTGTACGGTTTTCTAACCTACAACATAACGAAACTTAATGGAACATAACCATACAACTTCAAAGTACATGGGTTTTCGCTTTTGCAGAAGTCTACGGTCTACGGTCTACGGTTTACGGTCTACGGTCTACGGTCTACGATTTAGGATCTACGTTCTTGGTCTATGGTCTACAGATTACGGTCCACGGTCTACGGTCTACGGTCTACAGACTAGGGTCTACGGACTACGGTCTACGATCTACGGTCTACGGTCTACGGACAGCGTTCTACGGGCCAAGGTCTACGGTCTACGGTCTACGGTCTACGGTCTACAGACTAGGGTCTACGGACTACGGTCCTCGGTCTACGGTCTACGGTCTACGGTCTACAGCCTAGGGTCTACGGTCTTCAGTCTACGGTCTACGGTCTACGGTATGCAGACTACGGTCTACGGTCTACGGTCTACGATGTAGGATCTATGTTCTTGGTCTATGGTCTACAGATTACGGTCCACGGTCTACGGTCTACGGTCTACAGACTAGGGTCTACGGACTACGGTCTACGATCTACGGTCCACGGTCTACGGACAGCGTTCTACGGGCCACGGTCTACGGTCTACGGTCTACGGTCTACGGTCTACGGTCTACGGTCTACGGCCTACGGTCTACGGTCTACGATCTACAGACTACCGTCTTCTTTCTACGGACTTCGGTCCTCGGTCTACGGTCTACGGTCTACGGTCTACGGTCTACGGTCTACGGTCTACGGTCTACGGTCTACGGTCTACGGTCTACGGTCTACGGTCTACGGTCTACGGTTTACGGTCTACGGTCTACGGTCTACGGTCTACAGACTAGGGTCTACGGAGTACGGTCTACGATCTACGGGCCATGGTCTACGGACAGCGTTCTACGGTCTACGGTCTACGTTCTACGGTCTACGGTCTATGGTCTACGGTCTACGGTCTACGGTGTACGGTCTACGGTCTACGGTCTATGGTCTACGGTCTACGGTCTACGGTCTACGGTCTACGGTCTACGGTCTACGGTCTACGGTCTACGGTCTACGGTCTACGGTCTACGGTCCACGGTCTACGGTCTATGGTTCACGGTGTACGGTCTACGGATAACGGTCTACGGTCTACGGTCTACGGTCTACAGCCTAGAGTCTACGGTCTACGGTCTACGGTCTACGATCTACGGTCTACGGTCTACGGTCTACGGTCTACGGTCTACGGTCTACGGTATACGGTCTACGGTCTACGATTTAGGATCTACGTTCTACGGT
Source organism: Pelosia muscerda (assembly GCA_963691645.1). Classification (NCBI taxonomy): domain Eukaryota; kingdom Metazoa; phylum Arthropoda; class Insecta; order Lepidoptera; family Erebidae; genus Pelosia; species Pelosia muscerda. The sequence goes on from OY829100.1 coordinate 68,643, forward strand.
CTACGGTCTACAGACTAGGGTCTACGGTCTACGATCTTCAGACTACCGTCTTCTGTCTACGGACTACGGTCTAGGATCTAGGATTCACGGTCTACGGTCTACGGTCTACGGTCTACGGTCTACGGTCTACGGTCTACGGTCTACGGTCTACGGTCTACGGTCTACGGTCTACGGTCTATGATCTAGGATCTACGGTCTACAGACTACGGTCTACGGACTACGGTCTACGGTCTACGGTCTACGGTCTACGGTCTACGGTCTACGGTCTACAGCCTAGGGTCTACGGTCTACGGTCTACGGTCTACGATCTACGGTCTACGGTCTACGGTCTACGGTCTACGATCTAGGATCTACGTTCTTGGTCTCTGGTCTACAGATTACGGTCTACGGTCTACGGTCTACGGTCTACGGTCTACGGTCTACGGTCTACGGTCTACGGTCTACGGACTACGGTCCTCGGTCTACGGTCTACGGTCTACCGTCTTCTGTCTACGGTTCACGGTTTTGTTCTTTGGTTTTCGTATTTCGGTTTTCGGTGTACGGTTTTCTAACCTACAACTTAACGAAACTTAATGGAACATAACCATACAACTTCAAAGTACATAGATTATTGGTTTTCAGTTCTCTGTTTTTCGGTTTTTCGGTTTTCGGTTTTCTAACCTAACTTAATGAAACCTAACCTTACAACTTCAAATAACATGGGTTTTCGCTTTTGCAGAAGTTTACGGTCTACGGTCTACGGTCCACGGTCTACGGACAGCGTTCTACGGTCTACGGTCTACGGTCTACGGTCTACGGTCTACGATCTACGGTCTACGGTCTACGGTCTACGGTCTACGGTCTACGGTCTACGGTCTACGGTCTACGGTCTACGGTCTACGGTCTACGGTCTACGGTCTACGGTCTACGGTCTACGGTCTACGGTCTACGGTCTACGGTCTACGGTCTACGGTCTACGGTCTACGGTCTACGGTCTACGGTCTACGGTCTACGGTCTACGGTCTACGGTCTACGGTCTACGGTCTACGGTCTACGGTCTACGGTCTACGGTCTACGGTCTACGGTCTACGGTCTACGGTCTACGGTCTACGGTCTACGGTCTACGGTCTACGGTCTATGGTCTACGGTCTACGGTCTACGGTCTACGGTATACAGCCTAGGGTCTACGGTCTACGGTCTACGGTCTACGGTCTACAGTCTACGGTCTACGGTCTTTGGTCTACGGTCTACGGTTTACGGTCTACGGTCTACGGTCTACGGTCTACGATCTACGATCTACGTTCTTGGTCTATGGTCTACAGATTACGGTCTACGGTCTACGGTCTACAGACTAGGGTCTACGGACTAAGGTCCTCGGCCTAAGGTCTACGGTCTACGGTCTACGGTCTACGGTCTACGGTCTACGGTCTACGGTCTACGGTCTACCGTCTTCTGTCTACGGTTTACGGTCTACCGTCTTCTGTCTACGGTTTACGGTTTTGGTCTTTGGTTTTCGGTTTTCGGTTTTCGGTTTTCGGTTTTCGGTTTTCGGTTTTCGGTTTTCGGTTTTCGGTTTTCGGTTTTCGTTTTTCGGTTTTCGGTTTTCGGTTTTCGGTTTTCGGTTTTCGGTTTTCGGTTTTCGGTTTTTGGTTTTCGGTTTTCGGTTTTCGGTTTTCGGTTTTCGGTTTCCGGTTTTCGTTTTTCGGTTTTCGGTTTTCGGTTTTCGCTTTTCGTTTTTCGGTTTTCGGTTTTCGGTTTTCAGTTTTCGGTTTTCGGTTTTCTAACCTTACTTAACGAAACTAAATGAAACCTAACCATCTAATTCTACCCAATCAAACTTTTTGTTGTTAACTTGATATTCTTTGTTTTGTTAGCGGTATTGCGCGAAGTGTGTTGTCCGCCGCGCCGGCCTCCGCCACCGCCCTGCCCGCCCGCTCATAATGATATTGTTACAAAAATATTAAATAACAGCAAATTGACCCTTCATAATATTGTATCATTTTATAATATCTACAATATCAAAGGTTAAGTTAATTTTTGTAATCAGAACTTTAAACCAATGTGCTTTACATACATATTTCTGAATTGATCGGTTTTCGGTTAAGTTAGGTTTCTGTGGGTTTCGTTAGATATGGTTTTGTTGGGTTAGGTTAGGGTTGTCAATTTTCGGTCTTCGGTTTTAGGTTTCCGGTTTTCGATTTTCGGTTTTTGGTTAGGTTAGGTTTCTTTGGGTTTGGTTAGTTAAGGTTTTAGGTTTGATTCGGTTAGGATGTGTTTGGAATGATCATGTAACGACCTTTTCAGTTTTCGGTTTCCGATTTTTGTTTTTAACTGGTTTTCGGTTTGCGGTGTCAGGTCAGTTTAAGGTTTCCGATTTCTGGTTTCCGTTGACTTTTTGACCCCTCGAACTTTTGACCCGATCAATCGAGGTGGTCAATCGGGCAGGCGGTCGGTCGTCGCAATTCGGTTATAAAAATGAATCTCGGTAACCTACTGGTTTTTCTGAATCTCGTCGGCTTCGACCGTGACCATCACGACTGCTTGTCTTTTTGCAGCGCAGTCATACACACACACAGGCATGTTTGCACAGCGCTGGTTCGGAGCGCGGCGCCTGGCCGCGCACGTGCGCGCCGCCAGCGGCTCCTGCGGCTCCGGGCTCGGCGCCGACCCGCCCTGCGCGCCCTGCCCGCCACGCGCGCCGCCGCCGTGCCGCGCGCCCGCAACCAGCGCGCCGCCCGGCGTGCGCGAGGTGTGTTGCCCGCCGCGCCGGCCGCCGCCACCGCCCTGCCCGCCCGCTAGCTGCACGCTGACGTGCGGGAACGTGACGCGTAAGGTATGATATTTGTCGAGCCGCTATTCTGCCCTCTCGTCCTGATGAGGTGAATGAAAACATCATCGTGTGAAAGATGATGTGAAACCCAGTTTTCACATCAGTAATAACAGTGTGTGTCTAAATATGTATGTTTCACAGAGTGACGACGCGCCTCGACCTGAACGGACTTTGCGAACGTCCGGGGGGCTGGACTGCGTGGCCTGGAGGAACCGATGTGCGAGGCACACTCGTCAGCTAGACTACGAACGCGAAGTGGCCTCTCGCTCGAAGGAGTCGTCGGCTTGCGGGCTGCCGGCCGCCCCCTACGCGCTGGGTGGGGAGCGCGTGATGGCGCGCGCCACCGACGGACACCTGTACGCGATCTCCGGCTCGGATGCTCAAACGCCGATGCACTGTTCTAGTACCGGGGAATCACCGCCGCCGCGTCCGGTGACGCTCGAGCAAACAAATACGAAATGTCACATTGGTGACAATCATCTCGATCCGTGTGCGCACCGGCCTCGTGTGTTCCGCGAAATCGATCGCAAGTCAACTGCTTCCCAGCACAAAGGATCCCCCGCACCCGCGGAGGGGTGCGCGAGTGACCGACACGAGGCGGGGATAGGAGTAGGAGCGCGTCGTGCAGGTGATTTTGGTTGGTGTAAAAATCCCCCATCGTTCCCCGGCGCACCGCAGCGGTGCCGACCACTCACAATCACCGAGCGACTACGAGCGCAGCCTCGTCCGCCCGGCCAGGGCGGGGCGCGCCGCCTGCACACGACCGTCGTCGCGGGCACGACTGCGGGAGGAATACAGGAGCTCGTGCGACTTAAAGAGGGACTGCAGGAAGCGGGGCGAGGCCGCGTTGTTCTGGGTGATTGCGTACCTCAGCCGGTGCGTCCGAAGTGTCTCGAAGGTAAGCTAGATATGTGCGTGCCACCGGGCACGAGCAGGGTACGCCTGCGTCTGTACCTAGATGGTGCGGACTGCAGCCCAGATTCTAAAACTAAGACTAGCGGGACCCGAAACGACAGACCCTGCCTCAACTGTCAAAATCAAATTGTAACCTCAGCTTGCAAAGTAAATGAATCCTGGCTATCGATAAAAAGTATTCAAAAAAAATTATCGGGAGGTCCCGATGCGCACGTGGCATCTTCATCGAACGGCGGTAAGTGCCCGTCCCAGCACACGCTGCCGCCGCCGCGGCCGCGCCCCGCCTGCGCCGACGCGCCGCGACGGCCCGCCTGTCCGCGCCCGAGCTGCCCGCCCGCGCCCTCTGCGCCCGCCACCTCTGAACCACCCTGCGCTCCTAAACGATGCAAGTCATCATCTACCCCTTTCATTCAGAGCCTAGTAACAGGTCCATCTTGGTAGAGTAGGTACAGGCGTGTTTGTGTGTGTGTATTTTTATACTATAGGTACTTATAGCAAAAATAAATAAAAATGAATAAGTTTATTGCGTTATTATTCCAAAATGATGGTTACATTTACGGAGTGAATATTACTATAGTACTTCATTGTTTTGTGGTTACATTGAACGGTTGGGTATGGTATGTAGGTACATACCTACTTAATGACTGGCCATTGGTGATTGGAAAATGAGTTAGGTGTTTATACCGTTAGATTCGGCATTTCACCATCTATCGTATGGTATACTATGACAACACATATTTTTGAATTAAAATAATAATCTAAAGGCCCGACACAGTGCGTCGTATCCTGTAATGTAATGTTGCCAGTTTCTTCTTTTTATTTCACCCAGATCTAGATAATAATAAGAATAATAACTGGCAACACTGGAGGTGATTTTTCATATTATAAGATACAAAAATATGACTAATTTTTTAGATCATATCTCAACTTATAACATTTGGGCCCACCGTTTTCCATCTCCTGTCAACGCTTCAGAAACAGCAAACAATCAATTTAAGACATTCGGTCAGTTTTTACTTGCCACAGACTATACTCGGTCTAATTTAGGATGATAATTTTGACAGTTCACGTCTATGAAGTAACGTATTTTTATAAACAAATTAATACCGCTAAAATTATTGTAATTCATAGACAAGTACCGCCCACTTATCGTAGAGTAGTGCCTTGCAAGAATACAGCATAATTGACTGTAGACAAACGAATCGAATAAATCGAACATAATCCATTAATTTATGAAAATAATTTTATGTTTAAGTACTTATCTACTACAATTTTGGTAATAGAATTAACTAGATATAATATAAAATATTAATATTATACTATAAATGGCAGTAACTGTAGCTATTATCAATCTATATTTGCAGTAAAAAGCGATTAGGTGATGCCGCGCCTAACTAATGAAGTGTCACCTTAAGTAAACAAATATTTATAAAATTATTCTGAGAGTAGTAGCAGAGCGGTACCATTCGCCCATAATGAGGCATATAACCACTAGAGTGAAACCCTACATGATCACTCCAGTTAATTGAAGGCTGTGAATTGACATTGTTAATTATTATTGTGACTTTTTATTTTTAATTAATTTCTAATTAATAATTCTATTTTTCCTAAATTATTCAAAATCAATTCAATTTATTTAATTTTTATTTGACATGTAATTAGCTCCAATAATATGAAATAATGTTAATTTTAAAAAAAATTATGTAATGTATAATGTATTCACTAATATCGTTTTTTTACTAACAATAGATATAATAAGAATAATAAAATTGTTACTAACAACATTGTGCCTACATAGTTGCCTTGAATAAATAGAATTTGAATTTGAATTAAAATTATAATACCCTAAGTACATAAAATAATAAGAAATAAATGTTTTACTATTTATGTAACATCGATACCATATTCTACGGGAACGATAATCGAATATCGAAGAGATTCATTTACGATTGTACTGTATGGGGTACCCTACTTAGACCTGTCAAAATTATCATCCTATATTTGACAAAGTATAAATTGGCCTCCAAAGGGTTGCCAACACTTCCGGATTGCCCGGGAGGCTCCGGAATGTTTACCTTCCCGACCTCCCGCGGTGCGACGATTTCTCCAGTATTATCAAAAATTTTACAAAAAATTGGTCGTGTCACTGGGTTATCGTGTCATGTAGGACGCGCGTCGATACATACCTGTCTCTAATGATTCATGCGAGCGCGACAATGGGATGATGGAGCAGGTTTGGTGCAAAGAAAGGAACATTAATTTAGTTTTTCGTAAAAAATACTAAATGCTGCTACTAAACAAAATAAATATAAATTCGAAAATTAATCATTTTTTATTTTCATTCTTTCGAACCTTTAAGCACCCCCGCCCCCTCCCCCCACCACTGGATTTCTTCAAATTCTCCCTGGTTCATACTTTCTAGAGGTGACAACCCAAAAGTACCAAAAACTATGCTAGAGCTATCTCCTGATGATTTTAAAAACCAACTGATTATATAGGTACCTACACTGGAAAATTACTCATTGCTTGAACCTTAACTTAACTTAAGTGTTCCACGGACTATAATTCCCACTAGTAGTGTATAAAAAAGTACTGCTAACAATAAAACATTCCTGTCAGGGCAGGGCCCAAACCAATCGACAAACTTTGGAATAATTACCGTACCGAGTCCTTTTGGACTGGAAGGAACCTTGATTCTAAGAAAGTTATTTAAAAATTTAACTTCTTACAATAAGGTTTATATTGTCGAATTTGTCCTTCGTTGCGTAAAAACGCACAGTAATGACACGCGTGTTTCTCCTGCTTCATAATTTACACTTTCACTTGTTTTTTTCCAGCGCCACTCTTAATACTCTTATTGAATTTCATACCTGACTTTCTTGTCGCAGTAAATTTACCTGTACAGTTTGGTAAAATGAGAAAATAAAGAAGTCACGTTTTGATTTACAATTTTTTTTTATTCACATTTAATTTGGCGATTTTAAAACTTGCAACATTTATTAAATGTCATTCGACTGTCACTTTAATTTGCTTTATTCTTTATTTACATCAGGAAATCACTCAGTTCACTCACATAATTATTATACATAGGTATATCAATGGGAAATCAGAAATGATGTTGGATTCGTTATTTGTCCTCGTTGTTGTTGGTTATGTATTATATACCTATTGAATGAAATTGAAATGAAAACGTTGCGGCGAGTCTGCTGCAGAAGCGATTATAAGAAGAAACATGTATAGCATCCCTAATACGTCCGCGGAAGAAAGAAAGAAATGAAAACTATAAAATCTGTGATAATATTATGATATATGACTGAGAAGATTTTACTTATTAGATATATAAGTACCTACTACATTAAATAAACGCAGTGTCCTTACTCTAGTTTGTAATCTTTCGAAGGAGGGCTTACATAACTCGATCGGCGAGGTACCCGGTACCCGTCCGGAGGGAATCGCAAGTGGTACACCCGGACGGCAAAACGATCTCCGATTAAAATCTCCTCGCCGCCCGCGCGCAGTATCAACGCGGCCCGTCCCGGCGCCCGGCGCACACCGGACACTGCGGCGATGCAGGACGAGTCGGAGTGGCAGTGCGAGGCCCGGCGCTGCGGCGTGGTGCTGTACGAGGTGTTCGCGTGGCTGAGCGGCGCCGAGCTGGCGCGCGCGGGCGCCGCGTGCCGCGCCTGGCGCCGCGCCGCCGCCGCGCCCGCGCTGTGGCGCCGCCTGCTGCCGCCCCACGCGCCCGACGCACCCGACTGCAGCAGCGGTAGCGACTAGCGCGTGTGCAGTGTGGCGAGTGCTAACCTTGCATGCTCTGTTGTAGTCCCGCCGGTGAGTTTGCAGTCTCGAGGCTCGGGTGAAATAGGTCTCGCTGAGGATTCTGTTCACCGGAGCCCAATCTGTCGAGTAAAATAGTTGTTCGTAGTAGCTCCTCCGCGCTAAACCATGTGAGAGTTGAAACCTGAGTGTCAGGACTGCGCTGATAAAGGACCTAGACCAAAATGAACTTACCGTGGTGAATGACGTGCAATGGTATGCCTATCGGCCAGTGTTGTTCGTGCGGTTTTATGTTTACCGGCTCTCTTCTCCTTTCAATACTCACGCTAGGTTAGTCTTCTGTCTAGATGCATACCCAGGTTGTTCTGCTATGGCAGAATGCTTCCATCAATGGTCACTGTTGGAGAATAGTTTCTTCTTGATGTCAATGTAATGGTAAACTGATTGTGAAGTACTAGCTTTTATTCTCCTTTCTTTAGCCATTGCCCTATTTAGTTAAGTTGGTTTTGGAGTGTTAGTCATGCTGTCATAGGATCCCTATCACACGCTAGAATTGCTGTTTCATCTACAGGTTGACTGTAAATATTGTATAAACTATGGGGCCCAGCACTGATCAAAGGATTGATAATCACAGTGTTTGTCTGAAAAAAAAAACTCCTAAAACGGATTGACTGATTGTTAGGTAAATTAACTTTGAAATGAGTGCAATGAAATTTGTCTAGATCTCAAAATTCATTGTAAACTATTTTTTATTCTAATGCCAGCCAATAAACCTTAATGCCAACTTCTATACATTTTAATAAAATCATTCTAAGCTAATAGTGGCAGTTTTGAGAAGTCAGCATGTCCTTGCATCACAAAGGTCATGCCAGCTCTTTCTGGTCTGCTCTTGATTTCTTGATGCTGTTATTCTAAGCCATAGTGAACCGGCTATCTTTCTCTTTTCTCTTTGGAATCTAGGAGTTCACTCTGTTGTTATGTCTTTTGTCCATTTGCTTTTTACATCTCTCATCAAGTGGCCGGCCTACCTACATTTTAGAGTTGATTTTTACTACATCTTCAAGCTTTGATATATTTTATATAGCTATTGGCCTTTTTCTATATCCCATAATGCTCATATCCATGGCTCTTTGACAGGGTCTCATTTTGGCTTTGCTTTTTTGTTTTTAACCACTGACATTTACATGTAATATAACAATAATAACAAGTACTTAACAGTGTGCATGCTTGTAACAATTGGGTCATTTCACTCTTTGGCATACTCAAGTGGACTCAGAGTGAAGTGGAGTCTGACTGAGTTGACTGCATTTAAAAGCATCAAACACATTTGTGCATCATCAATATAGTAAAAATAGATCGAGCCGCAATCGAAGGGTTACGAAGGGCAAAGTACAAAATGTGAGGTTCGAGCGTCGATCTCGTCCCCGTCTGACCCTCGGCCGTCGCAGGCGCGGCGTGGCGCCAGGAGTACGTGTGCGCGCGGGCGGGCTGGGCGCCGCTGGAGCGCCACCGCGCCGCGCCCGGCGCCACGCTGCTGGCCGGCGCGCTGGCGCCCGCGCACGACGCGCTCGCGCTGGGCGCCGACGACGCGTCGCTGGGCGTGTGGCGGCGCGCGCGCGACGCCTGGCGCCCGCTGTGGCGCACGGAGCTGCGCGAGCGCGGCTGGGCCAGCGTGCGCGCCGTGAGCTGGGCGCGCCGGCGCCTGCTGCTGGCCGGCGAGCGCCTGCTGGCGCGCGACTGGGAGCTGCTGGTGCTGCAGCTGGACGGTAGGCGCGCGGGGAGTGGGGGGGCGTGGGGGGACGGTAGGCCCCCGACCTCTCCTCACCGCGGCGCGTGTGCCCGTAGAGGATTACGGCGACGCGCGCGTGACGGCGCGGGCGTGCTGCTCGCCGGGCGCGGCGGGCTGCTGGCTGGGCGGCGACGCGTTCCTGTCGCTGGAGCTGGCGCTGCTGGCGCCCGGGCTCGCCTGCACCACCGTCTGGCTGAACGCCGCCACCCAGGTGCGCCGCCGGCCTCGCGGACGTCGGGAGCCACCGGCGACACGCCGAAGGTCGCCGCGGCGCATCGACATCGCACGCCAAACGATCGACCCTCGCGGCGTGGCGGCAGTGAACGCGACCGGGGGTGGATTCGATTCCCGCTCAGTGCCATTTTTTTGTGTGCATGAAATATGACTATCTGCATCGGTCGGGCGTTTCACAGAGCGAGAGCTACGCCACGACCCAGACCGTCGGTCTAGGTGACATCGTGTAGATTGTCGTAGAATACTTACTTAATTTATTTATTTAATACAAAATTCTTCCAGCAGGAGACGCAGTCGGAGTACGCCGGGGTGACGACACCTCTGCTGAGAATCTTCAACGAGGACGGCGCACACATCACGTGAGCACCGCCTCTCCCCCTCCCCTCCCCCCGCTCCGCCCCCGGGCGCGCTCTCACCGCTCGCTCCCCGCAGGCACGCGCTCGTGGCGGAGGCGGGCTCGGGCGGCGCGCTGCTGGTGGCGGGCAGCGCGCGCGGGCTGGCGGCGTGGCGCGTGTCGCGCGGCGCGGTGCCGCCGGTGCGCGCGGGCGGTGCGGGCGAGCTGGCGGCGCGCGCCCGCGCACACCGCGCCCGCCGCGCGCGCGCCTCGCCGCCGCCGCCCGACGAGGAGCGCGTGCGTGCCGCCTGTGCGCCGCCCGAGCGCGAGTGCGCGCTGCCCGCGCGGCTCGTCGGCCTGGCGCTGCACGACAGGTAACCGCCGTACGGCCGTCCGGTTCTCTCGGAGTCTCGGCGGGTTCGGGCTCGTCCGCGCGCGGAAGCCCGCGGTGCCGAGGCTCGTCGGGTCCGAGTCGGCGGTTCGGCTATCTCGGCTCGGCCGACTGCGGCCCGATTTCATTTATTTTTTATTCATGGCACGTCAATTTGACTTCACCTCGCCTGATGTTTAGCTGGTGGCGAAGTCTCATGAGAGAGGGTCACCATTGCAAATACGTTCAGTGCTACAATGGTGGCGCTCAGCTCGACGGCCTCATCGGATGCTTTTTCGCGCTCCGCTTAGGAGACCTAGGACTGTAGGAAGAAGGAAACACGTGCGCCGATAAGTGAATTCCAAAACTTAGTGGTGGTAGAGAAAAGATTCACCGAACCGCTCGGTTCTCGATGGAATATTCTGCACTGTATGCGGATGAAATTTAAGCCCTGCACGTGTTGTCCTGTGTAGGAAAGGGGAGTGTGGGATTAATCGGAGGAGCTCATCAGAATATCGACGCATTATCTCTACGCATCTGCAAAGGTTCGAGAGTATTTGTGACCTCAGGACTCCCGATAATGCGGGTCGCGCGTCGCCGCAACCCGTCGGGAGCGTCTAATAAGTACTTTGCGAAGTCATCCCAGAGATGCGAGCAGTATTCCTCGCAGGAGCGTATTTGTGTCTCACAAAGAAGTCACCGCTGCTCCGGCGCGAAAAAACGTCTCACCCCGTTCGGGACTCCGAGTTTACGCGAAGTCGTTTTAAATGACGCTCTCGATACAGTTCTCGTCGTTCAGTTCGCGACGAACATCCACACCGAGCGTATCGAGGTTACCCTGTAACGGCAGCGGTGCGCCCCGAGGAGCGGGAGGACGAAGGATCGCTCGGTTCCTTCCTTCAGGTTATATTACGAAGCTGACGCGTTCCGATTCATCTACGTCCGTACATTAAGGCGACTCGTCCTGACCGTGCGCGTGTGGCAGCGGGCGCTGGCTGTGCGCGGCGTGCGCCGACGGCGGCGTGTGGCGCGTGCGCGCGCACGACCTCGCGCCGCTGGGCGAGTGCGCCGCGCCCCGAGCGCCCCTCGTGCCCCTCGCCGCGCACTACGTGCAGCCCGCCGCCGCGGGCCGCTACGTGGCGAGGTGAGTCGCTCGACGTGTCGGAATTTGAATCCACTCACAGTTTAAGGTGTGACGTGGGGTCGAGATCAACAGATACAAGTAAAACCCGGCCGTGTGCCCGCAGCCCGGCGGGCGCGCTGTCGCCGCTGGTGCGCACGTGGGCGTGGCGCTGGGGCGCGGCGGCGGGCGCGTGCGACGCGGGCGGTGCGGGCGGCGCGGCGTGCGCGTGCGCGCTGCTGGCGCGGGGCGGTGCGCGCGCGCAGCTGTTGGCGCTGGCGGGCGACGCGCTGCACGTACGTGTCCGCGCTCGCACTGACGTTATGACGCTGAGACGCGCCTCGTTTTAGTTAATGATAGGTGTTCCGCATTGCCGTAAAAGCGTATATTTTGTACCGCTCGGGTGGCCGTCGAGCGCGCGGCCGATGGACGTTACTACAATGAACTAGTCCAAAGTTTCGTTTGACAGAAGTAACTACAGAATTTAGCTGACCATTCTATTTCTATTCACCCTTTGATCTCTATTCACCCCGTTTTGCCCAATACCTTTTAAGCGAATGGACTAACTAATTGTAAGCACCACAGTCACTGTAGAACCGGTTGCAAATTTTGTGTCACGTTTGGTTCTTGGCGAGAGAGTTTATTATCGCTCTTATAGCGCTTTGCTTACTTCAATAGTTCTTATAGTATCGAGATTCACTTAGCCTCCGTGGCGTGGCGGTAGTGCACGCGTCTGCTTCGCACTGGGCGCGGGTTCGATTCCCGCTCAGTGCAAAAAGTTGTAAGCATGAATATGACTGTTTGTACTGGTCTGGTCGTGCCTCGGAAAGCACGTTAAGCCGTCGGTCCCGGTTGCCATACAAACATCTATGGGAGTCGTTACGGGTAGTTGGAGCCTTTAAAAGTCCAACCAGTCTAACTTGGAACTTCGATATCGCCAATGGCCAATGGCGATATCGAAGTTCATTAGACCATTGGTTGTGGTCGATGGCAGGGCTTCGGACTCGTGGCCCCACTCCCCATCTACACCAGTGGGGCCACGAGGACTTTTAATAGGCCAGTAGGTACTGACGTCTCCACTGTAGTAGGTCAGTGGAGCTATAGAGATTTCGTATGATTTTAATAGTTAAATTTTATTGTCCCCGCTATATTTCATATTAAGAACTTTTCCCTAATATCAAAAATTGGTTGCCTGTAAAGTCGGTATACGGGCGAAAGTTTTACGTGACAACTCACTCTCTCTCTCTCGCTCTGTCTCTCTCGCTCTTAGGCGGGCTAACTGTGCTCGAGTGGAAGGGACGCGTGCCTTTCACTTTTTATGTCTGTCTCTCTCGCTCTTAGGCGGGCTAACCATGCCCGAGTGGAAGGGACGCGTGCCTCTCACTCGCTCTCATTGTGAGCGCATAACGTGAGCGGAGCGTAACGCAGTTTCTTGAAGTGTCACCCGGCAAGCCAATTTATAAGACGTTGTCACGTCAAAAACAAGCTAAATGAGAGGTTTGAACTTCATATCCGGACTTTCACTTTCGTGTTATTTGAATGGGAGCTCTCGGCGCAGGTGTGGCGCAGCCGCGCGACGCGCCAGGCCGCGCCGCAGTGACAGCGACACAGTGACAGCGACACAGTGACAGCGACACAGTGACAGCGACACAGTGACAGGCGGCGGGCGAGCGTCACAGGGACCTTTGTCATAATTCGGCGCTCAGCGATATTTACAATGCTCGGTTTCCTAGTCTATATTATGTAGATACGAGTAAATAAATTTTTGCATCTGATGAAAACTTCTTTATTTTTGTCTGTCTCTCTATAAAATTATTGAAATGTACAGTCACCTGCAATAATATGTATTCACTTTGGAACCTTGTCACAATAATAAATGACAAGTCAACATTATGACATGAAACGGTAAACTTCGACAAGTTTAATGTTGAAAAAGTTCTAAAACGTATAGGTACATATTATTGCAGGTGACTGTACCTACCAGAAGATGTAACATTCCATGTAAACAAAACAAAAGAGACCCATGTATTAAAACTAGATTACTGTGTCGTCGACTCGGTCGTCCTCTCAAAAATCGAATATGTCCGTTTAAAGCCACTTACTTAATTCAGTTTAAAAAGATTGATAATATACATATCCAATGATATACATATATGTATAGATATTGGTAGGTAAGCACTTTTTACATTTTGGGTCACGTCACCTACTCTACTGATGTTTTAGTAAGGATCTGTAAGCTTTTCTAGCAATTAATAACTGTTACTCAAAGCGAATGTAGCTAGCAAAGAATTTTTGAAATTGACACCATATACTTACCTAGTTTATGAGTTTTTTCATTACAAACACACACAATACATAATATTTTTTTAATAATTGGTGTATTAGTATAGATTAATATAGATTAATGTAGAATAGGTAGGTACTTAGAAAATAATATTTATGAAATATTAACAAGTTGGATCCGCGGCGCGGGGGTCGCTCACATAGCGGCCAGCTCCTTCTTGGTGAGGGCGTTGTACTCGAGCGTGGCCTCCTGCAGGTCCTTGTCGCCGACGGCGCCCTCGAGCTCGGCGACCGACGCGGAGATCTTCAGCGGCTCCCCCCCCTCGGCGTCGGTTCGCATCTTCAAGCGGATTTCGCGCAGCCGCGCTTCTAAAATACGCTCGCGCTTAGCTTCGCGTTCGAACATCTGTAAACCATAGTACCTAGTGACTATTAAGTATATCCATGTGACCGCTCATCGCCAGTTTTACCCATTTAGTAGTGAAGTTTTCAAAAAACCTTTTTAATTGGATAGGATACTTACGATGAGTAAACTATGAGTAAACCAATTGCATAATAATATGTACTTACCTACTCCTTAACCTTAAGCGTATTGAGCGGACTGGGCCCGGCCCGTGAACTCTTAGGTACAACAAATTATCTTATTATCAAATCGAATCAAAAATAATTTATTCTGTATAGACCAGTAAACGTCACTTACAAAACGTCAATATCAACAACATTTTATAGATCGGTGAGCAAAATATATAGACTGCGCCGCTTCGAAACGCGGCCCCGACCTGTGAAGAAACTCAGCGGGCATTTCTTTTTTTGGTCTATTTACAATCATTTACTTAGTCTAGCTAGATAAAAAAATTTGCTGAGTAGCAAGTTGAGCGAACAGCTCATTTCCAGGCTTGGTTATCATCCAAATAATCCTGGATTTTGTAATAAGCTTTTTGGCATAACTTTTTTAACTAAATTTTTAAACTTACTGATGGGTAAATCCCTAATTTCATTAGGGATCTTATTAAAAAGCGTATACCATTGCCCTGAAAAGAATTTGAAATTTTGTGGAGTCTACTATCACAGACAACGAGATTATTTATGTGTCTGGTATTTAGGTTATGCCTATCACAATCTCTTGGAAAGTTCGTAATATATTTTCTAACATACATTTCTAACATATTCGTATCAATAATGTCGTTCGTGTTCCCTTACCGCGGTAAGAAGCCCCTTGTCCTGTCTTCCTGACTGGGCCAGGCTCTGCGACAGCTCCAGCATGTAAATGTTTCCTTTGTTACTGCCGCAAGCAACGAGCGAACCCTGTGGACTGACGGTTCGCTGCACAGTATTGAACATGGACTACAAGCGAGATGATTTTGTGGACACTCATTGACACGCACCTGGACATTGACATGGATTTATAATTTTTACATAATATATTGATGATATCCTGTGCTCATTGACATTTAATTTTGACATGTAATTCTTCTGTTAGTTGTTTTCTTTTTTTTGTTTTCATTTTTGTTTGAATAGGATTCAGATTTGTATGACATTCATTTAATGCGTATTTTATTATTTTAGATTTAGACAATGATTAATAATTGCATACACTTAAAAATTTTCAACACAATGTGAACGTTGTAATGAAATAAATGAATTGAAATTGAAATTGAAATTGAAATATCACCAAAAATAAATGCGCTCTAACGTGCAGTACCTACCCCTTTTGTGGGCTGTCTTTTGAGCACAGCCCGGGGTACAACGGTGGCAGACGAGCTCAAATCTACCAATCGAAGATAACATCAACACAATCCGCGTGCGCCAGCGCCTCGATTCTCACGCGACTTTGGTACAACATAGTGCCAAAATATATCTACATTTTTTTTCATTTGTCGACTGTACCTACCTGCACAAATAGATATTGGTTCGATACTCAGCACTCAGCATGTAGCTACAGCACACTGACCTGGTCATGCGGAGCGATCCGAATTAGCGGCTCCTCGCAGACCTGCATGGTGAGCACGGGGTCGCCCTGGCGGCGCAGGATGTCCCACAGCGCGATGAGGCCGTTGGCCTGCACCAGCAGTATGAGCGAGAGGCGCGTGGGGCTCCAGGCGCCGTGCGTGATCTTGTGGCGGTGCGGCGGCGTCCACAGCACGGCCGACTCGCGGCACTCCTCGCTCCACACGCGCGCCGTCCAGTCGCCCACGGTCAGGAAGTTCTTCAGAAACCCAGGGTTACGCTCCACCGTCCATACGGGCCCCAGGTGCGTGTCGAACTACAGCGTACAGTTTCGATTCAGTTAGTGGCTTTCACTATACATATACTTACATACAAATGACTAGACCACAGTGATAGGCAGCCCCGCAGTCCTCCGGATTCAGGTGACAGTAGATACTATATACAGAACGGAAGTTCACGCCGCGCGTAAAGCATCCTCTATATGCCCATCTATGCACATGCTTATGTACCCTTAAATTTCATAAAATATCTGGTTACCTACGCAGCGCCATCTATACTATTATATAATTGTAAAAAGTTTGTGTTTGTCCGCGATGGACGCAATAACTACTGAACGGAATTCGATGCGGTTTTTTTTTGTTTGAAGGAGTTTGATCCAACTTAAAATCTTATGTTTGTTTGATTGTAATCGGTTAAGTAGAACCAGAGTTATGATAAGTAATGTAGAATTTAAGTTGCACAGATGGCGCTTAGGTTGTGATAACCGATAGCCACGCGAGCGAAGCCGCAGATATAGGCTAGTGTATCATAAAACAAAAAGCAAATAAAATCAGGTGGACTTGCATCTGTGCTTGCATGCACTCGCACATATCTGTTAAAAAGTATAAGCAAGTTTTTTGAAGAAACTAACCTAATATTATCATAAATATACCTAATATTTATGATGACGATATTTTAGGTTAGTTTACCTAATGTAATATTATAACCACGAATAATTGTTTTAGGTAAACAGACCATAAAAATGAATTTCCATAATAGAAAATAGTTTTAGAACAATGTATCCTGCAATTACCTTGTAAGGGATCTTTTCTGTCGAAGTTTTTCCTTTTCGGTTTCCTGAAACCACTGATCCATTTTCTGTGCCAACCATGAAACGAGTAGGGATAGTCGGCTCGAACTCCAAGCAGCTGATACCCAAAGCCTTCGCCATGGTCGGGTGCTCGTTGGAGGAGGAACACACCTGGATGATCATCTCGTCGGTAGGTTCAGTGAAATTCCGTATATCCCACCACTTGCAAGCTCCGTCGGGCCCACCCGAGAAAAACTCCATGCCGCTTTTGGCGTTGATGAAGCGCACGTGACGCACGTAGTCGCGGTGCGCCACGTGCGGCGGGCACTCCATGCTGGCCTTGGGGTTAGGCACGCGTCGGTCCCAAACCGCCACCTGCCCGTTCAGCATGCCACCGGCTAAGATTTCGACGTTGCGTTGGTTATATTGCAAATCCAACAGGGCTTTCTCCGGCGTCAATATCGTTATAGGGGCGTTAGCGTTCTCTGTGTCCCAAATGGATGCGGTGAAAGGCGCACGAAGGTTTCGGCTAATATCCATATCAACGTAAGTTACGGCGAATTGATGAACGCCGTCTGGCCGCCAGCATATTGAGGAGATTGGTCTATGCGGGGCGGACGGGACGTCGCCACCGTCGCGGTACACGTTCACCGTTCGACAACTGGTGCGTTCCACTTCGGGCAGTTTCGGCATTTCGTTATAATAGATTCTGTACATATCGATAGCATTGTTTTGTAATATGAGATTTTCCATGCCCTGTAAAAACGTAAAGTCATAATGATGTTTAGTGTGAAGAGCATGGAATATTCCTAGCAATCGATGATGCGGTGGCGAGTACTCACTCCAGCGAGCGACATCACGCAATGTATATAATTATCGTCCTTCTCCGTCTTACGGCGGTACCTCTGAGTGGACTCGGGATCGTTCACGTTGACGTCCTTAGGCCAGCCGCCCTCAGCGTGGTTGCACCCGCTGTTGGTGTACTCGGCTCTACAACAGAAGGTGTGAGATGAAGGTACGCCACATAGAGACGCGCCACTACAATCAGACAGTATCCCACTCACCGAATAGTATTGATTTCGTGCTGAGAGAAGATGGGTCCATGCTGCACCGCGGTGTGAACAGGGTTTCGCAAAATGTACATTTTGTGCTCCGGAACATGCACGGGGATGGTGTCACAGAGCTCGGGGCCGAACTCGCAAAACATCGGCTGGCGGCCGAAGTCGCTGCGTACCTTCGTATATTGGAAAATTATTTCCATTTCACCAGCTTATTATCTATATTTATCTTAAAGGAAGTATATCGTATGTCAACTTGTATCCTGTGACGCACTGTGACGGATGATGTGATGATACAATACGATACGTTTAATGATGTTTGATTATGATTCAAGTTTTTTCTAATGTCAATCAGCGATTTTTATGGCGGTGATAGTTTCTATTGGTTCTAAAAAGGTTTCTTATAAACCACAGTAAAAGAGCACCGCGATGAATTAGAGTGTTTGTATAGAGTCGGCAGCACGAGTGTAGAAATAACCACTTTCTATCAGGAGGGTCGTGTGCTTGTCTACCATAGTGATTTAATAAAATAGTACATACTCGAGCGTCGCAGAAAGACTAATGGTCCTGTAGTTTGTCTGCTATAATTGGCAGGGGCAGCGACTACATAACATTTAAATAAATACTTACATACGTTTATATCGTATATTTTAATAACTTGATTCGTTACTTTGATCTTATTTATTATATTTTCTCAGTAATTTTAATAAAATGTAAAATCGACTACTCTTGTAAATCCAGTCATTGATTTTTGCATTTTTCCTACCTCAGAGACCGTTAATCGTCAGATAAACCATTTGGTAATACACAGATGTTAAACGTTGACGTTGACGAGTGACACGCATTTAAACGTTTCAAACCCCAATTAAGGGCTCCTCTACTGAGGGTATACTTGTCAACTTATACATAAGACCCTTACAATAATCGCTCGAGAAACTTAAAAAATGTTTTCTACGGCACACGAACTATCAATCACTACATAATATAAAACAAAGTCATGTTCTCTGTCCATAAATCCCTGTCCTTATGTCCCTTTGTATGATTAAATCTTTAAAACGGCTCAACAGATTTTGATACGGTTTTTAAATAAATAGAGTGATTGAAGAGGAAGGTTTATATTAATATGTACAACCAACTGGTGCAGCAGAAGTGAAAAATGTTGCAAAAACGAGGTGATGCAGACCAAGTTGTGCGGGTCAGCTAATTAAAACTATATACTGTTTATAAATGTATATGCAGCATAGACCAAGGATTAGTTAGGATTACATTATCACTCAACGATATCACCATGTCCACTAAGATTATGAAGCGACATGAAATGAGCAAACTTAGACTAGACACCACTAGAGAGTGGCACTGCAGTATCCATCGCCGAAGACGTACGGCCGCCGAAGCACTCCTTTAGCCTGGCCTGAGTGAGAATCTCTCCCTCCAGTCTAAAGAAAAATCTACGTACGTTTACCTAAGCTGTGAAATGAACTGCCTGTTGTTGTTTTCTGGATAAAACTTCTAAATCTAGTTGGCAATAGCTGACATCTAAACAGGCGAAACCACGGATGGAAAGCAACGCAACAAAATACAACGATGAAATATGTGTTGAGAAAAAATACTTTTGATATGGAACATTAGGATGGAACATATTGAAGAAGTGGTAGCTCAGAACGGGCACACCCAGATCAGGCTATGGAAAAGGTATGTAGATGACATATTCTGTATATTTCCCCTGTTCCCTGTTAAAGGCAACAGAGAGCAGGTGGTCCGCTTTACTGAGTATCTCAACTCATTACATGTGAAGACACAGTTTACGTATGAGATTGAGAACAACAGAACATTGTCCTTCCTAGACATCAAGTTAATGGTAAGAACCGACGGCTCCTTGGCCCATACTGTGTACCGAAAACCCACTCACACAGATAGATACCTGCACGCCTCCTCGCATCATCACCCACTTCATTTGAACTCAGTAAGCTCGACTCTCACCAAGCGAGCTAATGATTTGTGTGACCCTGAGCACCTACAGCAGGAGTTAGACCACGTTCAAGAGGTGCTTAAAATGAATGGGTATGTTACGAGTTCTAGAAAGCCGCGACGTGCACGGAGGATGATGCTACCGGGTGTTGACCGCCAACCGGCGTTCATGCCGTATGTGAAAGGAATAACGGATAAGATCGGATCTTGTTTACGGAAGCTTTCCATCAAGACCATATTTAAACCGTCCGCCAAAGTAGCGAAATACGTGAGAACGCCGAAGGACGTCATACCTCTGCAAACACCGGGTGTCTACAAAGTAGATTGCAGCTGCGGTAGTTCCTACATAGGCCAAACCAAGCGTACCATTGCGGAGAGAGTCGAAGAACATATCGCAGCTGTGAAAAACCGTCAGTTAAACAAATCGGCAGTTGCAGAACATCTCGAATCGGGCACCAATCACTGGATTGAACTGCATCAACCCAAAATCCTCTCCACTGAGCGCCACCACTATCCACGGATTGTGCGCGAAGCTATTGAAATTAAAAAATATAAAAATTTCAATAGGGAAGATGGATTCAAATTATCCGGGACCTGGAATCCAGTGATTCAAATAGTGAAATCCAAGAACACAGTGCTGCCGATGCCATCTAAAACTGACATAGTGAGTGTGGTGTGTCGCCAGCCTTACATTCAACATTAAAGTAATGGAGGGTAGGCACACAAAAAAAATGTTTCCTGCACACCGCGCGACGCTCGCAGACCAGTCAAGTCGTGACCACGGGTGCTGCAACGCACCCGAAACGTCGACAAAAGTAAGTGTTCAAAAAAATATATCGCGTGAAGTCCCGCAATTCATAAACACTATGAAAAAATACTTTGCTCTATTCTGAAGTTAACGCAAACAACTGGCAGTAGTTAGTATGAATTTATTAAATAATAAAATTTTTGAAATTGTACATTAAATTTACTAAAAAAATTAAAACATATCTTATAAAATACATAATTATTAATTTTTGTTGATACCGTCTTGCTATGCTCACTCATCAAAGCCGAGTCGAAGCTGACATTGCTATTGTAGCTAAATAAATAGACGTTCAAACACAGACTACACTTAAAAGATGATTTTCCTAAATATTTGCCACTCCTTTCAATAAGTAATAAACGTGTCTGTGCTTGCACACATGAAAAGACTGTGTGGGTGAGCATCAGTGAGCACAGCCAACACATTACACACTAATATACGGTTAACAAACGCTCGATACATGTTTCTATAAAGTTAAAAGTCGGCTAAGTGGTGTCACATGGCGCTCAGCTCCTTCTTGACGGCGGCGCTGTACTCGGCGGCGGCGTCCTGCAGGTCGCGGTCGCCGATGGCGCCATCCAGGTCGGCGGCGGACGCTACCTTGACGGCCTCGCCTTCTTCGCCGGTGCGCATCTTCAGGCGGATCTCACGCAGGCGCGCTTCTAGGATTTTTTCGCGTTTTGCCTCGCGCTCAAATATCTATATTCATTAAATACCAATGTATCAATACGGCCACATGTTAAAAACGTAGGCCTGGCCCATGAAAAGAATAAAAACATGTACGTTTGCGACCTACTTTTAGACGTAACTATATTCAACGGGAACAGTTGCCCTGTAGGCCTAAGTTCCTATAGGTAATATGCCGGTATATTTGGGCTATCGAATGGTAATAGAACTAGAATTTGTTCCGTATTATTTTCAGAATAAACGATGGTTGAAACGAAACCTCCAGCCAGCGGGACTTTTTTTGTTATGAATTTGATCACGCTGAAATGTAGTTCTATAATTAGGGCTATGCTATGTGAACACATAAAAGCTAAAACAGACATGGGTTTCATTCATGAAATACAGAAAATACACGTTAGAATACAATTTAAAAAAAAAAATAATAATCTCCATTCAGCGGAAAAAAAATTATTTAAGTCGAAAACAATATTGAAATGCAAATCATTAATTAGTGTTATTCCTTTACTTACACTTTTCGAACTTGCTTTTGTATTATAGCAGACTACAACTTTATAATATAATAATATAATATAGCCAGTTAAACGGCGGCGGCGCAGTGGCGGTAAAAATGTAATTTAATGTTATAATTTTTATGATTTATATTTTTTTTTTTTTTTTTTTTTTTTTTCAAGCTCTTGATCTCTTTTATTGTAAAACAGTTTCTACAATTTTATTCGTCAAATTAACATCAATTAATGTCATAAAAGTATTTTAATTACATGAATGTCGATCAGCCAGCCAAGCTTTTGTCAAGTAAATAACCCGCCTCGGGTCGTGTCTGGTGCAAAGGAGCCCAGAACACTGGCGGCTGATTTATATTATTTATATGATTAGCACTAATTAATGATTTGCATTTCAATATTGTTTTCGACTTAAATAATTTTTTTTCCGCTGAATGGAGATTAATTTTTTTTTTTTAAATTTTATTCTAACGTGTATTTTCTGTATTTCATGAATGAAACCCATGTCTGTTTTGGCTTTTATGTGTTCACATTGCATAGCCCTAATTATAGAACTACATTTCAGCGTGATCAAATTCATAACAAAAAAAAATCCCGCTGGCTGGAGGTTTGGTTTCAACCATCATTTATTCTGAAAATAATACGGAACAAATTCTAGTTCTATTACCATTCGATAGCCCAAATATACCGGCATATTACCTATAGGAACTTAGGCCTACAGGGCAACTGTTCCCGTTGAATATAGTTACGTTACTTTTAGGCAATAAAAAATACATAATTACATGGTATTTGCAATGCTATTTATATGCACACAGCGGAGCGTGAAAATATCTGTCGGTGCCGTCAAGGTGGAGGCCGCTGTTCCACGAACAGCACCTGTAACGGAGGCTACACACTAACTTACCATCAGGTAGGGTAGTCAATTCGACGACCTAAATATAAGTATATATACCAAAAAATGTTTCGAGTTTGTGCGAGCCCAAGGTTCCCTCTCAAGGTTCCTAAGCAGCGAGCGATGTTTACTCACCGCGGTCATCAGTGACTTGTCCTGTTTCGATGACTGTGACAGGCTATGCGAAACCTCCAGCATGTAAATATTTCCTTTGGCGCTGCCGCATGCCACGAGCGTGCCCTGTGGAATCATTTAGTTAATGCTAGCTTAGCGTGAGGTGTCGCTAAAACCGTTCAAACAAGTCTCGGTTTAAAAAACAACATTGTAGCCAGGAATGGATCTATGATTTTGAAAAAGAAATAAATTACATTTAATAGAAAATGACGCTACACTTTACTTTGCATATATTTCTATTTATCCAATTTTCAACCGGCTCCTAGCCTCCTAGCTTAGATTTCTAAGTATCTTTCCTGAAAGAAACTCTAAATAAACGCTAAGCTAAATAGGCGTCGTAACCGCGTCATGGTGCGGTGCCGAACCGCGGCACGTTACAGCGTGGTGCGGGTAAACGGTGCCGCACCGTCATCAGTTCCCAACGACATGGATACCATCACACATATTCTGTTGTTGTTGCAAGCTGAGAAGACGCGTGCGGAAAAATACAATTAAAAGAAAGCATTGGAAGAACTCATATCTTTCTAAGAACTATGAATCATAATGGAAGAATTTTGAAGAGAAGATACCGCGCGTTGCACATATGAAAACACAGTACGAAGTAACAATGAAACATCGAAAACGGTGCTTGGCAACATTCTTAGGACGTTACCGTGCCGTACTACCGTACATTATAGCAACCTTTGCCTAAATGATATTTCTGCTCCTCCCCATTGAGTACTGGATACAACAACTAGCACGTGGTTAGTGGCAGTACTGACCGAGTCGTGCGGCGCGAGTTGCACCAACGGCTCTTCGCAGACCTGCATAGTGAGCACGGGGTCGCCCTGGCGGCGCAGCAGGTCCCACAGCGCGATAGCGCCGTTGGACTGCACCAGCAGTATGAGCGACAGGCGCGTGGGGCTCCAGGCGCCGTGCGTGATCTTGTGGCGGTGCGGCGGCGTCCACAGCACGGCAGACTCGCGACAGTCCTCGCTCCACACGCGCGCCGTAAAGTCGCCCACGGTCAGGAAGTTCTTCAGGAAGCTGGGGTTGCGCTCCACCGTCCACACCGGCCCCAGGTGCGCGTCGTACTGCACAGTAGCTTTAGTGTTTATTTTACGAAATGCAGGGTGCATTACGTATAATTTCATAAGAAATATAGGAATTTCACAACAAACATGAGGAACTTAATACGCATGTGAATTAAATAATATTATGTGGGTTTCTTCTTCACACTTGTGGAATATTCACAACATTCTCCTGAGGTAAGAAGTCTTTATACTTGCTTTGAGCCATAGAAAAGATGCCAAACCCTATCATTTGGTATTTCTTTCTATGACAATCAGTCATATTTTGGTATTGCTATCGTTCGGATTGTTAAACCGTGTGTGATTCCCCTCCATCCCCCAAGTGTAAGTCTATATTTTCTTATAATAGTATTTTTTATGCAACTTAGGCGGAAGACAAGCCCACAGACCATGTGATGGAAAGTGGTTGCCGTGGCCTATGATCATTTGCAACACCAACGGTGTACGTCACACTCGTGATGCCGACCCTGTAGTCGCTTGGAAAAGCCTTAGCCGGATATTTATCCACCACCATCCATGACACATTCCGGCCACTTTATGCAGCAGCACTTTAAGAACAACAGAAAAAGGTAAGAAGGTATTACAGTTCATACTGGGTAGTATGCACTACATAGCGCTTTTTGCATACTAGTTAGACAGTGAGTTAATTGTTACATAGTGAAATTATTATCTGTTCACTAATTACCTTATAAGGGATCTTTTCCGTCGAAGATTTCCCTTTTCGGTTTCCTGCAACGACTTCTCCATTTTCTGTACCAACCATGAAACGAGTAGGGATAGTCGGCTCGAACTCCAAGCAGCTGATACCCGAAGCCTTCGCCATGGTCGGGTGCTCATTGGAGGAGGAACACACCTGGATGATCATCTCGTCGGTAGGTTCAGTGAAATTCCGTATATCCCACCACTTGCAAGCTCCGTCGGGCCCACCCGAGAAAAACTCCATGCCGCTTTTGGCGTTGATGAAGCGCACGTGGCGCACGTAGTCGCGGTGCGCCACGTGCGGCGGGCACTCCATGCTGGCCTTGGGGTTAGGCACGCGTCGGTCCCAAACCGCCACCTGCCCGTTCAGCATGCCGCCCGCGAGGATTTCTATATTGCGCTGATTAAATTGCAGATCCAACAGGGCTTTCTCCGGTGTCAGTGTCGTTATAGGGGCGTTAGCGTTCTCTGTGTCCCAAACGAAGGCGGTGATAGGTGCTCGCAGGTTTCGGTTAATATCCATATCTACGTACGTTACGGCGAATTGATGAGCGCCGTCCGGCCGCCAGCATATTGAGGAAACAGGCCGCCGCGGGGCAGACGGGACGTCGCCACCGTCGCGGTACACGTTCACCGTTCGACAACTGGTGCGTTCCACTTCGGGCACTGCCGGCATTTCGTTATAATAGATTCTGTACATATCGATAGCATTGTTTTGGAATATTAGACCTTCCATTGGCTGTGAAGAATAAGATGTTTTATTATTATATTATATTTATTAGGATATTAAATTAGTTTTGGGATTATGTGCAGTCATGGTAATAATCGATGTACTGCATCGAGTACCCACCGCAGCGAGGGACATCACGCAGTGTAAATAGTTGTCTTCCTTCTCCGTCTTGCGGCGGTAGCGCTGCGTCGACTCGGGGTCGTTCAAGTTCACGTCCTTCGGCCAGCCGCCCTCGGCGTGGTTGCACCCGTTGTTGGAATACTCGGCTCTGCAACAGAACGGCGCGGCGTGAGACAGCGTCTAGTCGCCGCCGCCGGCGGGTGCCGCCGTGCGACGAGGGGACTCACCGGATGGTGTTGATCTCGCGCTGAGAGAAGTTGGGGCCGTGCTGCACGCCGGTGTGCACGGGGTTGCGCAGGATGTACTGCTTGTGCTCCGGCGGGTGCACGGGGATGGTGTCGCACAGTTCGGGACCGAACTCGCAAAACATCGGTTGACGACCGAACTCACTGCGCATTTTCGTGTATTGGAATGATACTTCCATTTTGCCGATTTATAAAAATAATAGGTATAATAATATTAAAAAATATTTTAAAAGTAGGTATCAACCATTGGCACCTATGTTGTGTCAATGTCATAACCGTGCTTTATTTTTTTATTTCTTAAAGATGTGACAAACACACTATCTCTCAGAAGAGGTCGAAAAATAACAATACCAATTCGAAAACAACACTGCCTGCAAGAACTTCGAAAGGAGTCGTACGGACTTGTCTCATGCTGCAACATAAAAATAATATTAAAATTATTTGTCAGAATGCTAGTTTTGAACCGAGGTGTTCTTTTAAAACTTGATATTCGCCGCCTACTTAAAGTAAAACCAACAATTCCATGTACTGAAGGAGGCCGCCAATGTGTATTAAGTACCTACTGTCAAATGCTGAGATGTATGTTGAGATGGGGCCCTATTTGGGGCTCGCACAATGTAAATGTTATATAATAAATAAAAAAGGAATACTTTGTATAATGTATCCATCATGCATTGTGTGGGGTCACAAATAAAATATTTTCTTTCTTTCTTTCTTTCAAATCGTGCTAAATTATATTATCTTTGTTTGTATTAAAGCTGTATGTATGGCAGTGACATTAACAGTATCGATTTCACCCATGCATGTCATGGAATCGTTGGTTCATGCATTATCTGATTTTATCTGAGGAAACTATCATTCACGTTTGTATGTTTGTAAGCTCCAGTGGCGAGGGCCGGCTTTCCAGTAGGTTGTATGGTGTATGGTAACAATACACAAACTAGATCGAGGAAAAAAGAAAGGCCGATGGCCGATGTTCTTTAGTAAAATTATATTACCAATAATATCTTTAGTAAAATATTTAGTAAAATTATAGAAAAATTAAAGAAATGTGATTCTTCATCTGATTATTTGATAATTTAGGTAAGTAATAGTTATAATAATAATAAATGCGATATAATAATTTAATGGACTAACTTATTCATACTAAATATATTATTTTACAAAAAAATACTGAGTAATAGTGTAAAGAGGGCGTGTTTGTCGTTCGAGTTTTGTCTATGTGTAGGGGGTAGACTATCTCTAGTACTTATACTTATCTATGGAATTACCATACAAACCAAAGAGAATACAATACTTACTCTAGTATGTATATATTAATCTATGCAATACTACGTAAAAAACATGATAGCACATGACACATGATCATGATAGGTACAAACATGAGTGACACACCCGTTGGTTTATAGTCTTGTAGTCAATATGAAATAGGTTTCCGACCTGCAGTGCAATGCAGAATGAGTGTGAGAACAACCACAGCAGCCGTAGAGTCAGCGGAACAGGCCGAGCTCGCCGGCGGGACCTCGGGCAGAAATGGAGCAGTTCCCCATGTTCCGGCTCGCCACGCTACTGGCGCGGCAGGTGAGCGCGCCCATCGCCACCCGCATCAAGGTGAGTAAGGTGACTACAGTTGTGTGGCCTTCACCGAGGTCAGGTAGCCGCCAAGAAGTGAGCGACATAACGTCCACTAACAACTTCTCAGCAGCCGCACCAGAGGACGAAAAAGCCCAAGTTAATGGTTCGTCGACATAGATCGGAATCACAGTACATGCAGAAGCCAGCCTCAATGAAGTTTTAGTTCTTGAGGGTTACACCACATCGGCGGCCCTGCTCATTTAACTCTATCTTTAGCTTTGTGACGCTTCGAAACAGCCGTAATAAGAGCGAGATTATGTCGGATTATGTCTTGACTCCAGCATTCCTATTCCCGTAATAAATAACCCCTTGCTACAATATTCGGCATCATCATAATCGTCATCTTTCAAATTACCTTGGTATGTCGAAGAAAGCCGTTTTAGGTAACTTAATTTTTCTCCCGATACAATGAATTGAATTAGTGATTTCGTCTTTGCAACCCATGGAAAGCAACAAGTTCGCATTAATGAATCCCACATCATCCGAGTAGTCGAACTTACAGGAATAAAAAGGCCACGTCGACTGATCTGTTGAACGAAGCGGTCATACCATACAGTCATAGCCCAATATTTCGTCCCTCATAAAATCTAACGCAGACGAGGTTATCGGCAATAAACGTTCATCATTCCCTGAACCTTTTTCCCAACTCAGTTGGGGTCGGCTTTCCAGTCTAACTGTGATGCGGCTGAACTTCGATATTTTCCGTGAAGCGACTGCCATCTGACCTCCACAACCAATGGTCTAATGACCAATGGCGATATCGAAGTTCCAAGTTAGGCTGGTTGGACTTTTGAGGGCTCCAACTACCCGTAACGACTGCCATAGATGTTTGTATGGCAACCGGGACCGACGGCTTAACGTGCTCTCCGAGGCACTTATAAACCTGCGATAAATACACACATAACTTCGAAAAGCATCGAAAAGTCATTGGTGTGTGCCATGGTAAACCTGGGATCGAACTCGAGACCTCGTCTCAGTAGTCCATTACCCATACCACTAGGCTACCGCGGCTTAACAGGTAGTGTGGTCGCAGGAGCACGCGGCGCGGCACCCGTGGTTCAGCCGGCACGTGTGCATGGCGGCGGGGCAGCACTACCACGCGGCGCAGCTGCGCTTCAGCCTGTGGACGCTGGCGCTGCGCCAGCCGCGCGCCGTGCCGCCGCTGTCCGACGCGGCCGCGCTCGAGTCCGGCGCCAACTTGCTAGGTAGCCTCCGCCGCGCGCCGGTCCGCCCCTTCTCATGTCAACTAGCTAGACATTTATATAGGTATACCAATGAGACAAATTCTTATGAATTTATTACGACGAAGTAACGCAACGCACGCCCGCAAAGTGGAGCCTCAACCTCAGCGGTAAGAATGTACAAAACTACAGTATGCCATTAAATATACTGGTGTTTTTCACTGATTTCGTTAGTCCAGTAAACCTTGCAACGGCTTCGTCATATATGGTTACGAAACCCAGGTATTAACGCGATCATATGGTAAATACAATAATTTACCTATATTTAGGTTCCGCTTGTGACCTGTCGGCTAGTGCAACCTGGCCGAAACGTCAAGCAAATCAAAAGGTAAATTATTGTATTTACCATAATATGATCGCGTTAATACCTGGGTTTCGTTAACCATATATCATGCAATTCAAAGTGATATGTTTTGTTGACAGGTGAAGCTGTGGTATTTCTTCTAGGATCGCTCATTATAATATTTGAAGTCAATAGGCAAGCGAACAAACAGGAAGACAAGGTGTGTCTCTAAGTCATTAAAAAAACATTATAGGCACTAGAATACAGTTTCGTTCTGCAGTAACAAACTTCCATCCATCCATTCAAACCAATTGTCACATTTATAATACAAGTAGATCTTAGCGGCCTGAGATGAATCGCCGGGTCCCCCCCAGGAGCTGGACATCCGGTCACAGTGGCAGGCGGTGCTGGCGCAGCTGGACGAGCTGCGGCGAGAGCTGGCGCTGCAGCAGCAGGACATCGACCGTCTGCTCGCCGAGCTGCGCGACGTGGCGCCCGACATGGTCCCGCCCGCGCCGCCCGCGACTCCCGCGCCGACCGCGCCGCCCGCGCCACCCGCGCCTCCGCAGTAGCCGACCCAATGTGTTATTTTTCCTAATATCTGTCATAAAATGACCAGATATAATACTTAATTGAAAATACTCGTATTTATACATTTGTTATTATTAATTCATTGATTTATTATGTTTTTGTATTAATTCTTTTCATTTTAAAAAAGAAATAAAGAAACATTGTACGTAACAAGACCATTATCAAAAAAATTACCTGATCATATCACTTCACCCCCAGGCATACTTGCGCAGTAACCGACTCTGTATGAGGTAGATTGCTCCTCGTACATTTATGTCGATATTACTTGATTACCTAATTTTTATTTTCTGATTTTTGGTCGTGTATGTTTGGACGTTTACGTGTAGTATTGAAAATAATGTATAATTAGGTGTCTCTATGAATGACAGTGTTAATTTCGCAATGAATATTCTATGCTCGACGTAAGAGAGTAACTACGTAGAGGTAATATGCACTCATTTCTATAAATACTTACGACAAACAAATTCCATCATTCTTGCGTTTACATACAGGTGCGGGGTGGGGGGGGGGGAGGGGGGGGGAGGTCAGGCCGCTTGATTGCATCCGGCGCGTCACAATGCACCATTGTTGAACGCAATACACAAACATAAAAGATGCTGCTGCTATAATGGGGCCACCGCCAGCCGGCGCCCGCGGACTGACATTGCGCGACACGTAGCGGGTAGTCCCGGTGCGGCCACGTCTCCGCCACGTCACCGAAACGTCCCGTCGCCTACGCTCCGCCAAGTCTGATCGACAAAACTTCCCAACCAATGTTATTAAAGAAATAAGTCACGATTTTGAATAGTTCTCAGTTTCAGCAATAATTTACTTTCTGAAGTTTACGCGAATGTTATTGAACTTTAACCACTTTAACGCAGATTCTATCGCGATAGACTTTCAATGGTCACCCTGGTTAATTTTTGCCTTTGGAGGAGCCATTTACAAAGTTACACGGTGTAGTCGTTCAAGGCTCAGGTGAATCAGCTAATTGAAACTTTTTATTTGGGAAGTAGCGTAACTGTATAATTTAAAGAGTTATGTAACAATTACTCGTCGGACTCCGAGGCAGTTGTGCCTCCGAGTCCGACGAGTAATTGTAACTGTCAGTAAGTCTAATGGGATGATTATTCCCGGTAGTACTACTGGTAACACTAGTGGGAATGTAAAAAAGCCAAAATTTACTCCCATTAACGGAATTTTAACTGTCAACTAATTCGGGCCCGGACTCTTTAGTATTTCTTTCAGGGGAAGGACGAATCCAAACTATTCTATTTATCGAAGCCAGTCACCCTCAGTGGAATGATACGTTGGGTTTGTTTATATGTAGGTATTAAACTTATTGACTTGCACCGTCACTTCCAACCTCACTACACCTTCTGAGTGACGAGAGCGTGAGATGGAGCCACTGTAAAGTCAAATTTAATTTTATTTAGATTTGTAAGAACTGCAAATTTCACTCAGAATATTTCATCAGCGAGACTACGAAGAATTGGTAAAATCGATCCTCTAGTTATACAGTCACAAACGACTCGTGTTGTTGCAGTGATGATTAGGTCCTAGTGCGTACCTATTTTGTAAGTTTTAAACTTTCTTTGCCGTCGGTACTGGAACAATAGAGCACCTCGCCCCGCAGTGATTACCGAATGCGTGTTGCAACCACGCACCGCTCTGTGGTACAACTGCGAACAATACATCTTCGCTCTGTCTTCAGACCCTACGACACCGACACGCGACACGACACTGACGCGTGGAGTTAATAGCTTGAACTACTTTGTGTTTTTCACTCTTTTCAGAATATGATGCTCATTCTTACAAAATAAGCCATGATTCGACCAAATAAATGCTTTACTCCTCTTGTTACTTTGCCTTCTGGATTCATTACTGACATATATATTGGTATACTGGGTGGGGTTCAAACCCGGTACACTTTTAGTGCATATGTGACAATCATTTATGATTTTCAAAATTGATGGCTTTATGAAATCGTTTCTTAGAGGGTACCATACTATAAAGACGTACTAATTAGAAGTTCTAGCTCTGATGATGAATAGTAATGAAAGAATAAAGAAATGAAATTAAAATAACAACCATGCTGTGTAGGTGGTGTAGGTTGCACAAAATATGTGTAGAGTAATAATTTATGTTTATTGCGTCAGAGACGAGAGTCGCGTCGAGTCCGTCTCGGAGGTTGTGAACAGTGCGCAGATAGCTACACTGGCACAAAGAGAACACGCTGTGTGATTACGATGCGTAGCTCTGTCGGAGGTGCGTGATGGGGCACAGCGCGTCACATGCCTTGGCATTAGCGCGCCTCGGCGTGGGGGGGCGGAGGGATGTGAAGGTTTGTTCCCCTTAAGAGATTTTCCTGGTGGAGGCACTTCCGCATGAGAAAAGACTGCGCCAAAGACTCGTCCAACGAGAATGTTCACTTGAAATTCTCAAAATTGGCATTTTTTAAAAGTGTATTAACGAGCAAAGTGTATCTGCGCTGCCTTTTATGCTGCGGGCGGGCGGCTTCGGTAACATACCGTTAAGTCTGATTGATTAGTCCTGACGGGCTGTGCGAACTATTTATAATTTGCTTAGTAAGTTCAAGAAAATGTCAAAAAAAATATCTCAAGTTTTCAATAGTTTGTGATAAGTATAACATTACACCAGACACAAAAATAATCTTGTAGACTGTGTCTCCATAAAATTAGTAACACTATTAACTGTACCCGTTTTTTAACGGGCTCCCTTATGAAATTAGGGACTTACCTATAAATAGATTAAAAAATTTGATGAAAGAAAAGTTATGCTAAAAACGGCTTAAAATGCTATCATTAAATTCATCATTATGTGGACAATGAAACTGAGCTGTTCACTCAACTTGCTGCTCAAGCAAATTATTGCATTTAGAATAAGTAAATTCATTAATAGACCAAAATAAAGAAAAGCTCGCTGAGTTTCTTACCGGAGTCTTCTCATGCTGGTCCATTCGCTAAACTAACCTATAATATATATTTTTCGTTGTGTAGATTGTCCTAGAATATTATTATTATTTCTTATTTTTATTTTGACGTTTTGTAAGTCCAGTTTAATAGTGTGTCTTAGAATAAAGAATTTTTGAATTTTGAGTGAACAAAACGAAGTTCCCTAATATATTGCGTATCAAGAGTTTTTGAAAGTTAATATATGTACTGCACGACGAACAAGGCTCGACGCTGAGTTATCGGCTCTCGGGCTGGAGAATAGCGTGTACCAGTAAAAGGCACCATGAAGTAAACAGTGCAGTTGTAGGAGTGTGCACCCCGGCTCTGTGTAAACTTGATTCACACCGTTGATCACAGCGGTGGTACATTCAGCCACAATGTAAACTGAAAATCGGGCTCGAAATTATGGCATCGTATCGCAGAGGGCTCATGTGGCGTAGACACTCTACGCTCGTAGCGTATGACTTCAAGTCTCTACGTCAAGTGCTACGCACTGCTCCGGTCGCACAAAGAGCCACGCTCAAAGCGCGCCGGCGTCAAAGTGTATTTCAAGCTGCACTTTTTGTTTGTTATCAGAAATGCCGAACATCAGCCTCTACGGACGAGGCAACGCTAACACAATAGGTGCATGTTTTAAAATCCCGCCCAATATTAGCAATAGGCACAGTCTGTCAGTACAGTACGTATGTCAGTTAGTAGCTCGGCGGTACTTGTGTGTTGTATCAGATGCCGCGGCTGTGCTGCTAAAGAGAATTCCTTAATAGTAGAAAGATAAGAGAGCAAATTCCCACACTTGGTGTTTGTTTCTTTTATTATTATTTTTCAGAGAAACGACTGTAATTCTACCACTTTAAATGGCATTGTAATAATTTTCAGTATTTGTGAGGGTTCAGAGGTGCGGAGGCTTTGACACGGCTTGCATTAAGTTTTAGCCCAATGAGGTGTGGCCTCTTTAAGCACAAGGTGACCGCAGCCGACGCCTGCAGAGGGGGAAGTGTGCTCACAGTGTACCAAGTTGTTTGTGTTGTTTTGGAAATCAGTTCTCCTATGTGTTTACCACATCATCACCTGAGCAGTAGTCGCGGTCGCATCCGAGGCTTTCACCGCAGTGTCCGGGTTTCTTTTTCTGGCTTTTACTGGCAGCATCATTGGGACGCCTGTCATCCTCCACAACGCCAATCCAGCACTTCTTGGGCCAACCCCCCCAAACGGGGCCCAGCGGAGGCAGTATGATCAGATATTTGTTACCCATATTACTTGGCGATCGTCTAGTTTAACCCCATGGCATTAAGTCCGCCTTTGTACTTTATTAATACACTGCCTTATTTTATTATTATTATATGACTTTATTAATACTGTTGTCCGCGGCTCCACCCCCGTGGGCTTCTGATCCCGTTCCCGCTGCTCCATTCCGAGCATTTTCCTATTTGTTCACCTTTTAAACCTTGTCTGGACTAAATTACAAATAATTCAAATCCAAAGTTAGTCAAATCGGTCCGGCCGTTCTAGAGTTTTAGCGAGACTAACGAACATCAATTCGTTTTTATATGTATATATAGATACGTAAAATAGCCCACACTACATATATACTAAAAACAAAGAAGTTCAAGCCCGCTCTGATTACAAAACGGAAAATGAGTGCAGATTCAAAATAAGAAGACTCTTACATAATAAATTTTATCAATAATTTATTTAAGCGCCATCTACAGAGATGTAATACAAAATCTGAGCCCACTGGAACACGTGCGGCGAGCAACTCTGTAATACGAGATATATTGAGTTAGATGGCGGCGGCGAGTTTGTTCGACTGTTGTCGTGGTATCTTCACGCCTCTGATCCGCTGGAGTAGACAGGGATAAATCGATCCACATTTGCTTCTGTACTGACGCGCCTCACTGCCCGTGTAGAGGGGCGCGAGTGTTATCCCCGGCTCCACCCGTGTGCAGTTCAGATTCCGTTGCCACAACCCGAGGGAATCTTTACGTTGAGGGCACTAGCCTTAATACTATTAGTTCCATTTCATGAGAGCCGCGGCTGAGCTGTGATAGCGGCGCGGGGCCACTGAGACTACGGTTGTTTGTCCGTGTGAACTTCTTGGAACAAATCTGTTCTCACGTTGATGGATGAATAAATATTCTAGGACAATCTACACAACGCAACTCAAACCCATGCTAAGCATAGTTTAACTAGCTTATGTTATGGGTTCTAGAATGCGGATAAACACACTTAGATATCTTTTTTGCAAATACATTAATATTATACAGACAAACACACCAATGCAAAATTCATATTCATTTACACAAATACCCGCACGTCCTTCGTAGCAGTCGCGTTCATTACCGCCACGCCACAGAAGGCGTCATAAAGTGCACTCTTGGAGGAAGGAAGTATTTACCGAAATACGAACTTGCCGCGATCAACCGAAGCGAACTAAAAGTTGGTCGATAACTATATAGATCGATGAACAGGGGTCCTAGCCAAAATGCATTCGTTCCGAATCTACATTCGTCATCGCTCTGAAAGTGTATGGGTATTTGTTGTCGAATGTCATGTGATCCGATTCCGACAGCAAATGTCACTTCCATACATTTTCAGAGCGATGACGAATGTAGATTCGGAACGAATGCATTTTGGCTAGCCCTTCAGTGCGGCAAACGAGAGAGCTTTCGACTGACAGCTCAGAGGAAGTAGAAACTCATCACTAAAGTCCATGAGTTACAATTATCGTTCTAAAGAAGATATCAAAGATTTATTTTTTGGCGTCAATGACTTAAATTTTTATTGCTGTTTTTGGTGGTTTTGGTCTAATCTCACGTACGAGCAGTAATAAGATATATAAAATTATGTGCAAATTGACATATTCATGTGTACATCAATGTATTCATACATACGAAGTGCACTCAGCTAGCACTGAGCAGCAATCAACACAAATCTTCGACTCAGTCGTCCAACTGAGTGCTCTAATAACCACTACGCCTACGCTGTAGCATCTACTACGCCG
The DNA here is from genome assembly GCA_963691645.1 of Pelosia muscerda. Lineage (NCBI taxonomy): Eukaryota > Metazoa > Arthropoda > Insecta > Lepidoptera > Erebidae > Pelosia > Pelosia muscerda. The sequence goes on from OY829100.1 coordinate 103,943, forward strand.
TAGCAACCATTACGCCGTAGCAACCACTACGCCGTCATCAATGGCGTAGCAGCGTGTGTATGAGTTGATACAGACGACAAATTGAAGCATTGATAGACACACACACACAAACTCATACACATGTGGTAACAGAGCGCATGTCACTTACATACAGGGACATTTGTGGCCTATGGCGCATCGGTGGTACGGAAATTTCTAAGTGAAGTATTTCAACAACACCACATAATCTTGTTGTGCTTATTTGTATCACCGCAAATGATTCCCAAATATAAATAAATTGTTAGGTGAAATATAAATAAATTGACAGCGTGTAGTTCACGAGAAGAGCCTAACAGTAACTACCTTCTTTTTTATTACCCTTCACTTTTGCGGACCTACAACAAACATATTTTCTGTTGATTCTTTGATTTGATGGGAACTTCCCAAGAGGGTGATGACCCTCCCACCAGGGAAGGTGAACACGCCTGGCGGGCCGCGGTCCAATGGTTGTCGTTGGGTTGTTGTATGGATGTTTTACCAGAGCTAGAATTTCGTTTTCGCGATGTAGAATTCGTAGTAACGTAATAGTTCGTCTTGTTGTTGCTAGATGTCGCTGGGCGCATGTGGTATCGCCACGTACTAACAAATAACGTGCCATTCTATTGATAAATCGGCTACAATCGGTAGTTACAAAATCGGCTCAGTAGATTCAGACGTCACTCGCACTATTCACAATCTTATTACACACTATTAATCTAATGATAGTATAGATAATATAGCCGATATAAATAGAATATGCGATGCCGGGAGTTCGTGCAATACCAAACACAAAACTATCTGCCCCGCGCGGAGGCACTCGTATATAATAAAGCGGTCGTTTTATCGACCCAATATGGCCTGCATCACTTCAAATCTAATTCGCCTATTCTCAATTTTAATATTCAATTCACGCAGAGGTATTGCAGTTTCGCAAATCTTAAAATACAGATTGTATCTGCTACTAAAGCGCACTCTAGGAGACTCGGACGCAATGGCAGCAATCGCGTGACTTCACTCGTGTGAGCTATAGCAGAATAGCTCTTACCTATCAGTAAAATCAGCAAGATAGACACTATCGTGTTACTTCTAACTGTCAAAGCAGAATTAAATGAAAAAGAATATGAACAAATATGTGGAACGGAGCATAAATATGAAACAAATTACGGTGAGATCTACACACTGCGTGGCGCAGGGCCGCGCTGACTGTGCGCTGTCTGTTTGCGCTTGAGGCACTAAAGCTGGCTCGTCATAAACGCTAATCATTATTCCCACATTTTTTGTGTCGACGCTCTCGCCCCTCCACACCGCCCCTCACCCGCCGCCGCCCCGCGTGAGCACTTTACGAGCCCTCGTAAACATACAGCCTACATTCATAACTCTGCTGAGAAATAATTAAAATTGAAATAACAAAACCCATTATACGAAAACGAGTAATTACTTTTTGAAATGCTTTCACCGGCGAGGATTAACGCAAACCAGAGCGGCGCGGCGACGCGCGGAGCGGTTCCGCTATCGGGTTTAGTAAAATTGTGAGATCCACAGCGACTACATCTTTTTTGTTTTATGAACTTTTATACTAAACGCTGCCTCTGTTCTTAATTGACAGAACACGTAATCGCCGCCTTTCATAATAAAAGACGCACAATAGCGGAGGAGAAAAGTTGACAATTGCAATTCCGGCTCGTCCTAATCGAGTTGCAGGGTGTACAAGCGCTTTTTATGTTACCGAGGTCCGATGTAGCCCACAGCGGGTTGTGCCAATCTGTTGTCGGCGAGTGCATAACTCGGTTAGCACGCGGCGGCTGGCGGCGACGGTCGTAATGTGATTGTTTGCTCACCTTGGGCCCCATAGCTGCGCGACTTGTTGGTGTACGGTGCGGTGAACTCCTACTTAAGGGTGAAACTGAAGCTTTAATCAAGTCTCGTAAGACACGGGACTCGACATTAATATGTTATGAGGTCGCGGGTACTGTGTTGTTGTTCCGGGGTGTCACCATTTGTGTCAATTGGTGGTTTTGGTGCTCATATAGATTAATACTTCATCGTTTCGTACCAACTTTGGTCGTGAAGGAAGAAACTAGGAGTGCTTAACAGGGCGAAGCAGTACTTCACTGCGGAGCAAAACAGACAAAACAGGTTCTGGCACGATAGCTTTATTATCAAGCTCCTATGTACATACTAGGATTGCGGACTTCCTGAAAAATCGTCAGGCCGAGTTGTTTTTCAAGGCAACTCGTCGTACCATATGCAATTAAATGCTGAGGTCCTCTGGGGTCGGTACTCTCTGCCACACTCCACACTCTTGCTGCTTGCAACGGTCTGCTCATATCCGGTACCATTGGGTACGCAGACGACAGCATGGTAGTGGTGAGTTACGAGTCGTCTCCACGGGCCAGCATGGATGAGTTCCAGTCCCTTCGAGAGGCCATGATTGAACGTTTAGACTTGACCTTGCAGACAGTCTCCGATTGAGGAGATGCCAACTTGGTCAACTTCAACGCAAGCAAAACTCAGGCGTGTCTCTTCTCGGCCAAGCGGAGCCAATTTCAGCCGAAACCCACGTTCCGAGGTGTGCCCGTGCCGATAACCAATAACCAACCACCTTGAGCTTCTTCGCATGTCTCTTACACCCACCCTCAACTTTGGTCCATATATTGAGGCAAAGGCTCAAGTAGCTGCCATAAAGCTGGGCATCCTATTTAAGGTGAGACAGTCTTTCATGCCGGAACAGCTGCTCACACTCTACCAAGCTAAGTTCAATCGTGCATGATATACTGCTTGCACGTCTGTGACGGCTCAGCTAGTGAAGCGAAGGTGAGATACAGATCAAACGCGAGCCTATCGAACATAAAAAAAATCGCTTTTCTTCACAGGTTAGTGCCGCCGCGCCGCACGAGCGCTTAGTGCTGTCACTCACAGTTGTTGCATTATTCGCACTCGCACGTATTTGTACCGCTTACACACTTCACACTCACAGACGACGGCATGAAACGTTCACGACGCATTGCCGCGGGACTCCCCCGGGCCACGGCGACGTGTCGTGACAGCTTGACAGATTTGTCTTGTGTGTAGATACATCATCTGTCGCGTTTATCCCTATGAGGCACTCCCACTTTCAAATGCTTTTTTTCCTAAATACAATATTGGCTCAACAGAAATAAATATCATGTGGTTTAAGCTCGTATCTTTTGGTTAGAACATATTAAAAACATATCAAATACAGAAAAGTGCTCTTTTTTCATTGATACATTTATGACCACCGATGTAACGTTTGTAAGTGTAAGCTGTAAGTGTAAGTTTAAATGTAACTATAGGCATATTAATAGAATTTTACATTCATTTATTCAGTTGTGTTAAGTTTCTGCCTATCATTTCATTTATTTTTTCATCACAGGCACCGAATAATTAAAGTATCTGTAGAATTGAGACAAGCAATAAAGGTATGCGTACCGTGACTCGAAGGCGCCGCGATCACGCGCGCTCCTCGACGAGGGATGGCGCCGCGGATTGATTTACCTACATGTTCAGCGCCGCCCATACATCGCACGCAAAGATTCTGACACCAAAAAATTATGATCGTTTCAGCATGATGCATGCGCCGGCTTACCGGGGCAGACAAACAGACGCACCGACAAATGACTTACATAAATTGTGTAGATTAGGCCCCGCGACGCGCGACACGCCACACGCGCCTCGCGCCTCGCGCCTCGCGCTGACGTCACAACCCCAATCCAATTTCCCTAATACACGTTCATCCTGTTAACATATATTTATACTTCAGATTTTTTTACGATTCGAATTAGTTACTGTCATATTTATGTTTTATTCGTATATTTGCATGTACCTACAGCTTGTTACGAGATCGTCGGAACGATTGTACAGACGCTACGGCGACAGCGTTCACTATTACATTCTTCTGATATTTTTTTTAATTTAAGGCACGTCGATTTGACTTAATCTTGCCTGATGTTAAGCTGAAGGCAAAGTTTCATGAAAGAGGGTCACCATTGCAAACACGTACAGTGCTACAATGGTGACGCTTAGTTTCACGGCCTCATCATACATACATACAATACATATAATGTCCTAATTATGTGTTCGTAACTTTTGGTTTCCATATATTCATGTGGCGGTAGGTTCTTATTATTGTTTCAATAATTAAAAAATGTGTATTGCTATTTACTGCGGTCTCAGTAAAAAATACCGCAGTTTAATTATCCAGCGATTTATGGATTGTTTACATTCTTAATGCTACTTCTTATACTTGTATACTAATTTTTACTAATAATTAGATAGTCAGCAGACGTGATTTCTTGTTTATATTGTTATTATTTATACAATTCAATTTCTTAATAGAAATCACGAACTGTGTATATGTGAGTGATATACTATTGTTTGTTTCGTCCACCGTGACGTCACGGGTGGCGGGCGTGACGTGTTACGTGTGGCGGACGGCGCGCTTATCGAATCGTGTCCTCGATGCGGCGGAATGCTGTTGCGGCCGTGCTACTGTTTGTTCAAGTGACAGCGGGAACTGAATAAAAGTACAATGACAGCTCGCTAGTGGCGATCGAGCGCGCGGCCCCAGCGAGCGCACCGCACCGACTACTCACAGGAGTGCCACGGAGATATCGTAGTACTGTACGAGGAGAAATAGTTTGTTCCTTGTGCTACTCATACAGGCACAGCAAGAGTGCTAAGCGGTTACCCGCCCAAGAGTCTCCCTCCGAGAAAGGCCTAAAGAAATAGACATTCTAACCGTAGTAGTCAGTTTTGGGAGTGACCTTTAATAGTCTGTGCAGATGAAATGAATATTGAATACATAATATGATCTATGAAATGCAGCATAGACAATTGATAGAGAATTGTAAAATAGTCACTTCCTCGTTAGTTAGCGTGAATGGTACGTCTACACGGTAGTTCGCTAGATATAATTACTAGTTCATCAATTCAACGGTAATGATAGAAAAGGATGACGTCAGTGCTGCAGTGTGGTTATCGATAGCAGACGTCCGTCGCTGCCGCGCGAGACAAGTGGGTACCTACGTGTGGCCCGCCGGTACCAGCACGTCGCCTCTGTCGTGTCGATATAAAATATCTGAATTACATTAATCTGCGTCGGAGACATATTCGATTAACGGCCGTCCCTGCTCCGCATAAAGCTACTGTTCACGGAAACGTTTGAATTTCATTTAAACTTTCTAAACGAGTTAGGTATACTATTTAAATCTAGTTCACGATTTATAGTACTACACTCCAAAGAGTCGTGCAGAAAATGAAATGAAAAGTAATTCATCCGACGAAGAAAATAGAAAATATGATATTGTGGGGCGGCTAAGGCCGGCGCCGCGCGACGCAGAGCGAAGGGAGGCGGAACAAAACGCGCGCGGGCCGCAGCTAGATCCCATTAAGAGCTCTAAACGGATTTAAATGCGGAAGAGTCCGATTTTAATTTCATCTCGTCGACAGCTCACATCTCGTGATGTTATATTAAAGTCAGAGCCACCCCCACCTCGGACCATCTATTTATCTATTTCTATTTCGTCGTCTATTTTGGCGGCAAAGGACTTTATTGCTGTTTAGGATTATTTACATGAAGCTTAAGGAAAGAAAAAGCATCTTAAATTTTCATCGCTTTAATGAAATTCAGCGAAGAGCGTTTGAGGCGCGCGCTCGGCCGGCGCGACGTCCTCTGCGCTGAGGACGGCGCGCTCGCGGCACGGTGGGGTACCTGGGTTCATCTGAGGCCTCTGTTGTTGTTGAAACATAAACCGCATTCTACTTTTATTTTTACAAGTTTATTTTTTTTACCTATGTACCTATGTCCATACCTTGAAATACGGAAAGCTTACGAGGGAGCGAGCGAGTGGGCAAGTGAAACGAAGCAAAATTTACAAACCTGTTGGTCGAGTTACTAATGCAATTAAATCCTTGCTAAGTGTTGCGCAAACTGATCTAACAACAATACTGATTAACCGCTGTCCCGGTGATTGATCAATTGCTTAATTGTGCAAAGTTATGAGCGCCGTGTCTCGTGGATCACCAGAGTCTCACCTCCGTTGGCAAGTACAGAAGATATGAGACGGCACCTAGTCAGCCACTGTGGCACCATAACAGTGGGATTGGAGTGATTGGAATGGTGTCGATCCCGCTTTAAGGACTGATGACCGAATATTTATTTTGCTTCGTAGTTAATTTGATTTTTAGGTAATATGATCAGGAGGGTTTTATAATACTAAGTAACTAGTACCAATTCTATGAACAAGTTATTTACCTACTACAAGTTCTTACATATTTAATGAGACTCTTGCATTTATTTTTTAATGAAATATTTTTATAATGAATAAAATAGCTATCTAGTACTTTAATCCTTTACCCCCTGCCGGTCCTCGGGAGGTTGAAAACGAAAACGATAGCAGTGGTCAGTGTCTCGACAATAAACTGCCACTTGCAGAATACTAACACCTTTCTAAGAGCTTATTCCGCTTAGCGGTAGTGAACGCGACTGCTACCAGGAGGTGCCGGTTTGACACCCGCTCAGTGCAAATATTTGTATGCAATAGGTATGGCTATTTACAATGATCTGGTCGGAGAGCACGTTAAGCCGTCGGTCATGGTTGTCATACTAACATCTATTGGCAGTCGTTAGGTAGTTGGAGCCCTAAAATGTTCATCAACTGGTCTCTCTGCATTACTTCAATATCGCCAGTAGGTACCTATGGGTTGTAGAGGACATTGGGCCAGTGGCCATGGTATGGCTAATATAACTATTCTATCTTTACTGGATAGTTGGTATAAAACCTTGGTCTGGTAGGGAACGCTACAATCGGCAACACTGGCCACTAGTCTTCGTATAAACTACGTTATATCCTTCATTCGTACGATTCCTTTAATCATTGTTATTGCTACAGGAGCCAGCGACTCGCGCCGTTTAATTGGTATCAGACAGCATGTGTTGCGTGTAAGCGGTCACGCTTGCCTGTAATGGGTGCGATTAGCCCCGAGTCCCGCGCGCGGCGCCGGTACCGTTCGTTGGTATGCGAGGCGGAGCGCCGCGTGTGTTATTAGTTATTACTGCTGACCCTCAGATCGTTCGGCTGTAACTCAATGGTTGCGGCTGGCGAAACTAATATTGTGAATTGGACTTGGGCAAGGGATGTATTGTTTGGCAAAATTAGTGAACTGAAACACGAGCTGAAAGAGAGCTTCCTTCCTTGATCACTGTGTCCTTGGGTGTTTGAATCTGATTTTGAAAAGTCTTTTACCATTAGAAAGTCACGATATTTGTGATTGATATAGACTAATAATCATTGTAATCTCCAAGGGAGCAGGGTAGTAATCATAAATGTTAATAAATTTGCTGAATAATAATGTACTGACATTATTTCTCGAACACGATTTCTCTGACGACCCTACATACATTTTTTAATTATTAAATTATTTTTATTTTTCACTATAAATAGCATCACTTTCCAATTTCGTCACAAATAGCACTTGAATGAAGGTATTATGAAGGTATAGTTGTACATGTCGTACGCATAAATCACCGAGGTCTATAAATTAGGTAGCATAAGACCATTCCTGTGTGTACCTGCGATAACAATAAATTATTTCTTTTATATTCTATTCTATGGTGAATACACGCCGACTTTTTCTTCGAATCCCATGGTACTATTTTGCCAAGTTAATAAAAGTAAGGCAAAGTACATTATGGGTTGAATGTTTGCGAAGCATTTTGTTCTCAAAACGGGAATTGCTTCCTTACAAAAAGTAACGTTCTTACATAGTGGTTGTTGGCCGGTATTGTCGCGGCGCGGGTCTCTGCTCATCGCACTCGCTACCGATGATGTAGGTATTATCAGTTGTGTAGCTGCGCGTCCGAATTTTGCATAAAGTTGAAACGAGTAAAGTCGCAGCAGATGATATCGCCCACGAGACAAAGCTTCTTTAAATCCTTGCGGTGTTCTCCCCCGTACCCCCGTAGCAGTGTCAGAACATAAGCGATTGAGGCACATCTATTTGTAGTACCTGTGTGAGTAAAACGAAATAATTTATATTCTGAAGAATTGAACCAGCACTTAGGACGTAGGTACAATGTTTTATTACTTAAAGTGGAATGAAAACATAAAGCAACATTACGAGACACCATTTTCATGGACTGTAAACACGCAAAATTCTAATGGAAAACACGAATTATCTTAAAAATATCGCGCGCTTCACCTGCCACCCGGCGACCCTCTTGTGTGACATTACCAAAACTTACGCTCGTGGCCACAGATAAAAATATATTACTTTGACACAAAAAATATTCGTCATGATAATCCCGATATGTACAGGTAAAAGCTATTTCACAACGACACAGTGATCCATCCGAGGCTTCCTTGGCATGTCTCGGCATGTGACGTGGGCCGGGTGCCGGTCGCAGGTGGCACCTCTCGACCCTCGCGCGCCACTGCGCCCTGCGCCCTGCGCCCTATGCCCTGTATCCTGCCGCAGGAGCTGACGGCCGGCGGGGACCGAGACGTTTGATACGTTTTAAGAGTCGGATATTAGAAGAATACTACACATTATAATATGGTATTTATGGGAATTCCAAGCAATGATTTGGTAAGATTTTGGAAGCCCTCACTCACTTCGAGGGAATTAAGACTCTTTAGATACATATCTATACCTACTTGGAATATCAGAATCAGATAGTTCCATTTTGTTTTCTAGTTTGGAAAATTACTCGATCAAGATTTAACTTACACCACTGCACTGTGTGCAATAGATGTGGAGCGTCGCATTTGAGTGCAGCGTCACTTGACAAGCGGTCAGTAGCGCTCAGCCTCGCCACACTATTACTGATACACTACACAGTCATTGGAATATCTATTTTGTGTAGTGCGTAATTACAAAGCGTCGAAGTGACTGAATAGTAACAAGTATAGAGTACGGGGGAGGGTGACGATTTTTGACCGACAAGTATGTATTCAAACATACATATTGTATGTCAAACTACTAATCGGAATTCGATGAATTAGATTATCGTACACAGTAAGAACACAGATCACTATATAGTTTGTAAGCATACGTATTCCTCGGGCAGTAGCGAGCTCTCTAACTCCATCTGCAAACCCAGGGCTTTGAAGTGCAAACCTGTCAACTTGGGCTATGCGCTCGGAGTCTTATCCGGACCCACTCCACCGTCTCCTTTTTGAGCATTAGTTGCTCACAGAAGGAGACGGCGTCAGGTCAAGCGCTCACGCATCGTACGCGTGCCATCCTCGTGAGCAAGGCGGCGAAGTGAAAGAACTACCACTCCTAGGGTCGTAGGGTGAATCTAAGTCGAGTGCCGGCGAGACAAAACGCATGCTTCTGTTATAGTTGGGCGGTCTTAAAAGGACCGAACTTAACAATGGATGGAAAATTGGCAAGTGTGGCTGTTTGAAAGTTTGCTGCAACAGACACACGTGTACTCACGCGTTACAAAGTACTTTTGAAACTCACGTCTTTGAGATCGTCATCGTAGCATCCGAGACTTTCCTTAAACATTGGCGGAGCGCCTCACTTTGCTCACGTTTTTAACGAGACTCGAAAGAACTCCGGGAAATAAGAAAAGTTTTGAGAACAAGAAAGACGCGGCCGGCCCTACACAGATGGGTGTTTTTGCAGATGATCTTTTCTCAGGAATGTGTTCACAAGTCAAAATTAATAATGGTCGAGAAAAAACGCAATTTCCTCAAGTATCATTGAAATAAAATGTTATTATGTAATTAAGTGTACGATCTCGAGAAGTTAACGATTTTGTTCATTAAAGATAATTCGGGGCGCGATGGCCCCGAGGAGTGGAGTAACGAGTCTCTTCCTGAGAGGTGTCCGCATCGGTGGCGGCCGGTGCCCGGCCTTCGCCGCCGCCCGCAGGCGCGTCGCAATTAAGCGCACACAAAGCGCCGCCCGCTCCGCCACGCCGAGCTCAGTCCGCGCCGGTAATTATGTGGAGCCGATGACTTGTTCGCGGGCTTAAGTGTTGTCTTAACTTTGAACTATGCGGCTGGCAGTGGCAGGAAGGTGCTGGGGGCTAGACAACGCGGACCGCAAGTGGGTGTAGTTAGAATTGACTTGAGATCCAAGACCCAGCAACGAAACTCCAGAACGCTATGCCCGCTTTTTTGACGCCTAGCACCGTGCCCTAGTCGAGAAGCCGTAACGCTCTAGCACCGAAGGACCGTCGCGACCCTGGTCTTGGTCATCGCGGATCTCGAACCTGACCCGAAGATCACCTGCGTCAAGGAGAGAAGAATTTTTGGACCTTCGTAGTCCTCTGAGTACAGTACGATGAAGACGGCATCGGACAAACTAACATACAGCGTAGAGGGCCGGGAGATCAGCAACTTTTGTTGATGAATGTGCTGAAGTCACAGAGCTTCTACACATTTGTATCAAAATACAATCAACTGGTTGTTCGGTTAATTATTCGGGCGCTGGGCACTTAGTGGATTTCCGCGGGTGGGTATTGAACGTTAAATTAAATTCAAAAAACCATAATATTTTACTATCATTTCTAACGAGATTCAAGTGACACCGAACGGCAGTTTGCAGTTGGCGCTTAACAAAATATACTAACGTAGGATTTCCTGATTGACTCACTATTTGATTACTTAACATTATTCACAGTAATGTCCTTTGCCATATAAGCACGTCACGAGTGTGCATCGTTTTGACTTGTTAAGTTCAATCTGGAGGAGTTCGCGGCGCCCCGGTCGGCCCGCTAATTGACTTCATTTGTGCTGTTTCGTTGGAGCAAAGGTATCAAAGAAGCAAATTCACAAATACTTGTGGAACATATCACGAGTTCTGAATTTAAATTTGAAACTATTTTAAATATAAACTATCTCATTTTGACATGATTCTACGAAAAAGCACATCGGTTGGTCGCGGTGTAGAACAACTATTATAAGTTTTCTTTGTAACATTCTTATATTTCCTCGGATCTCCCTTCAACCTTGAGCTAATAGTCGGATATCTATGATATCAGTATAATGACGCATTCATTAGTAACAACGACGTCTTAGTCGCCTTAATAATGAATAAATAGCTGGCATCAGCATTCGCGCCTTGTGTACTCTGTACAGCAATCATAAGCAGGAAGCAGTTGATCAAACACGCACACACTGAGCCGCAGACGTCGGGCGGTAACAGTCGCTACGCGCTTTTTACTTCCCGCCCGCCAGCGCCACACGCCCAGCGCAGATTGAAGGCTTGCACACTGACGAGCGGGGCGACGGCGACGACTGCTCGAAGATAAGAAAAACCCATCTGTATTCTGTCTGTTTGTTTGTCTGCGTAATTTGTGTATTTGCTTAGGACGACGAGACGGGTGTTGTAATGAACCTTTTCGTTCCAAACAAATATTGAATAACGTTAATTAGCAACAGCTAATCGCGGCCGCGCACTCCCCGCTTCGCGGGATGCCCCCCCCCCTCGCCCCACCCCATCCCTTCCCGGCCTCGGCGCGGCGGGAGGATATGAAGCAACCGGTCATTAATTAAATGTACACTCGTAAGTATCCTACTCAGACATATTTTGTGTGGCTCAACCAGTACGAAAAGGTCAAATGAGGTAAATGAATTAGGTTGTCGAAAGTAATTCAACGTACAACTCGTAATTATCGCGTGCCACTTATCGCGTGGAGACTTACTGTCCACTCCACGTTCCCGCGTTCACTTTCACTTTATGGTGAGAACAAGTCTCTAATGTTTTAACACCTGTAACATTGCCATAGATGACATGACATGATGATAGTGACTAGTGACTTTCATGTTTGATGTGAATGCTTGTTGAAGTTTCATGAGGTAAAAAAATCAAGGAAGAAACGAAAGAAGTGATCTTAAAAGTGATCAGTTTTTACTTTATTAAATACAGAACCCTAAAAATAACAAATAAGTAAATACAGAATGTACAGAAATTCATGGAAAATTGTTTTGTTTTTTCTCTCCCATTTGTTATTCCATGGTAAATTAAAGGCAACTGGTTAAGGGAACGACACCTTTTCAGACGCTATTGATTTTTATTATTTCACTCCTGGCATAAAATATAGGTTTTTAAGTGGGCATTAAAATCTTAAAAAGAAGGCAACACTCCCACTTCCGGTTGTTTATTGTGTGACAAATAAAGGGAGTAGATAAATAGAGAATCGATTGGTTAACGATGGTATTGTTTGCACGCTGTGCTCTGGTCAGGAAGGGAGAGGACGGGATCAATGAGCTTCAGCCTTCAAGCCAACATCTCCCCATCACATAATTATGGACAGTACTAATTTACTGAACCTTCTCTTAATTACACATATTTCAAAGATTCGTTAATTAAAGGAAATTCTATCCATAAAACCGAATTAACTTACTATATCTAACATCAAATACTTGAAACTGAAAGTCAAAGGAAATTGTAGATTTATATCATTAAATCGGCGTCTGTAGTGGTCCATAGGTCCATAACGCATTGGTGGTATGCGCACAACACGAACATTGACCGGCGCTCTTTCGGCTTCTAGAAGAGAACTAAAAACTGATAATATAAGATGTCTGTCAATGTTCGTCAATTTGATTGCACTCGTCAGGTGGGAAGTAACTGTATATTCGCATAGATAAAGAGTAGAAATAAAGAGTACCATTTCCTTTTATATTAAAGCAGTACGTAGATTAGGTACAGTGTGTTGCGTCGATTTTAAAAACAAAATGTCTGTCGCTTTATACAATAGAAGTAATACATATTCTATAACATAAATATATATTTAATCGTAATAGGTATCTTGAACTTAAATATACTGCTTTTATCTCAATAATTACGTTTGAGAGTCGTAACACTCGTAACTAGGCAGTACAATAAGAATAAAAAATTGTGGACCAATTTGTTGAGCGCGTGCCTCAAGGGTACCGATGTGCATGGGGGCTCCAATAATAGAGCGAAGTGGTTGTGATCCTCTTACCGATATTGAACTGAGCATAAGTTGTGAGCCAACAGGTCACGGTCGAGACGATTGCGACGAGCGCCAACCTTAAAAGCTGACATTGGTTAAATATTTTTGGACACTGAAATATATTTTTGAAGAATTGTCACAGATTTCCAACAATTGATATTTAATACAATAGTGACCGAAAATACCTATACTAATCTTGCAATACTCAGTCTGCCCACCGCGGTCACCAGTAGAGGATATACTTCTTACGGCCTTTGTGATTATAGTCGGAAAGAACCGTTCTATCGCTAAGTAGCCTTGAACGACGCCCAAGGTAAGAGATAAAGTAGTTCATTTATATAAATATACCTACACTATTAGTCTCAATGTAAGAGATATATACATCATCTATAATAAAAAGCACCTGTAACACGACGGAGAGAGTTATCGTAGAAGCGTAAATGGGTATTGTATATTTTGAGGTTTATATTTATTGAATAAAGTTTTGATACATTTAATAAATCTGTGAAAAGTAAAAAATAAAATAAAATGGCTCATTATTAACAATCCCTGGTGTACAAAATTAATTAATGAAGCTCGAATCGATTATGAATTACTGACTCTCCAGAGACTCAGATTCTCGTTATCGTAAGAGGCTTTCAATATTAAGATAATTTACTTTTTAACCTAAGAACATAGTAATGTAATAGGTATCTACTTATTTCGAACATAAGGGCATCGAGGCCTTTTGTACTTATATTGTGTTACTGAGAATAGTATGCAAACCGACAGGTAGGTACCCTGTGTATTTTACGCGTAAACTGGTTCATTAGCGATGACCGCCCATCTGTAGGCGAGTTGTGGGCAGCAATAAAACGAAACCAAATATCAGTAAAATGGAAAGTTCGATAGTGCGCGCAAATTGAACATAAAAACCTTTGGAATGATAACATCGTTATACAACTCCAGTATACTGTGCCTACGTTGGCATACACGTTACGAAATTTGAAGTAATGGGATGGAAAGGAAAACAGGAAAAATCAGTAGCATGACGTCAGGGTCAAACATGACGTGAAGGCAAATTGCTTTTAATAACATTCGCTAAAGCAATAAAAAGGAGATTTTACCGAAAAACAATCGAAGTACTAGTGAGTCGCTATAAAATAACTGCTTCACAAAATCGCTAACAAAACCTTGTTTACCTCATCACATCGAATATGTAATATTCGCTGCAGTTTGGACGGTAAGTACAATTTGATTTTGTTGGTGGGTATATTGAAATATTTTATTCCATTTATGAATATTCTTGACAATATCAGTCGTACTAAAAAAGATATCCCTTGAAATGGCTGACCTGATCAGCGGATGAAGCCGTGGTACTATTATTTATTCTGAGATGTGGGCCATATCTAGTGGGCCACACATAATGTAAATACATTGAACAACTTGAGCGCATCAAAACGGGTATGCTATAATAAAATTATTTATAAAAATATTTTCAAAACAAGCTTTCCTTTAAAGAAATCTGTTGCACTAAAACGAAAATAAGACTTTTATGCAAGGGCTTTAACAACTTTTCCTACACCATAGTCAGACAAGCTCCATGGTACCATTACATACCTACATAAGTACATGCATCCAAGTTAAATAAAAGCTTTTAAAAAATGCGCCATTTGTCACCTCCTACAATTACACAATATCGTCTTTACAATTTCTCAAATGCGCTTTCAAATTTCTTCCGCAATCGCATTTCACTCGATGAAGACAAATGTTGACACTGCACACTGCGACTGCTGCCGGTGCGCTGACGCGCCGCGCGCCGACACTTGCCGACGACGTCTACAGTTATACGCGCTACGTAGTGTACTTCTGTTAAGCAATGCTTCGAAGATTAATGGTTGTTATTTGACGTTAAGCTAAATGACGAAATGTAGAGAGAGAGTTCAAAATTACAGTCAGTAGTCATATAATATCAGAAATTAAAACAAAAATCTGAAATATGAAAAATTATATTAATTATTTATTTTTCTGAGATGCTGCTGAATGAATAAGCATACTTTCATACATCCTCGCTACTTAATTTATTATCGTACCGGCAACAACGAACATACGGGTTTGTAGCAGAAGGACAGATACGCAAAATCCCCGAATACAAATCATACAATGTTTTCTTGAACGGCGCGGGCACAGATTACCTAAGGCGCGGGTAGCGGCGAGGTATAAATACGGCCGACGCACGGAGCTTCGGTCATTCGCTCGATCTTACGTAGTATTGTATTCTCTTTGCACTCGAGAGCGCTCCTGGGGCTCTAGACCATTAATAGTAAATTCAAAACGATCAATAGAATATAACTTTGTGTAGAGTCGAGTTCGAGTAGGGGCTAATACATGCCGATGTTTGTTCATCGCTCTTCGCACTTATATGGAATAAACCGTGGTAGAGTGCCCCCCCCCCCCCCCCCTCTACCCTAATGTATTTCCTTATAATGGATTTCCGCCATGTAACACTTATTTCTATATCTTATCTTAGCTTTGTGAAAAAGTGTAAAATTAAATCAACATAAGGACCACATCGCTCTCTTTAAACGTTTTTCTTATGAAACAAAATGTTAACAGAGAGTACTGTGGGCAAGTAATGGGCTGAAAACAAGACTCCGCTCATCAAGTAGTCAATACCGATCACTCTTTACTGCAATTACGCTGATCGCGAGACGTTCCGTTAATCGACTCGCTAGGGTTGCTGACTTCATCGTAAACATAGTGTAACTCGGCTGCATGAGGACGACATTAGCAGCAGTGTTGTGTAGTGAGGAGATATCATTACATCTGTTCGTAGCTGAGACATGAAAAAGTGATGTCATCGGCAGCAATATTTTTCGTTCAATAAGTGCAGTTGTGCCGTATGACGAGGAAAGTTTTCTCATATCGCGCTGATTGGAGGAAAACAGATAATATTATACCATAAAATCACAGCCTTGTTTTTGTTTTCGTAGCGCGCTGTATTAAACTAGCTCCGCAAAAATAAGATAACTAGCGTGTAGTGTCGTTCTGAGATAAAAGTTTTCTAATTCACAAATATACTCGCGTCGTCTATGAAACAATGAAAACCATCGGATTATATTATCGTAAAAGTTACACTTTAGAGACAGCTGCGTGATAAAATCCATTTGTGGGATAGACATGTTTTGTGTAGTGTATGTGGTAATTTAAATGGCGCAGTGAGGAGTTCTCTGTTCATCCCAAATTAGAGCGTTATAACTTGATCGTTTGCGACGTGTCAGCCCTAAGCAGCGGGGAGCGCTGGATGGATGGTCGCCAACGCGCGGAGTGATGGCGCGGCTGATGGATGCGGCGACATCAGTCAGAGGGGCGCGGCTTAGCGCGGCGCTGCCGATGTCCTCCGACGGAAACTTAGTGGATCTGGTGTAACTGCACTTTAATCTTTACTAATGGAAGTCATTCAGTGTAATTTTCTATTTCATGCAGCAAGGCTTAACATCGACAGTAACATTAAGGCATTTGACAAGCGTAGACGAGTATAGAGCTCTAGTGGTATGAAACTGAAGAATAGGATGCCAGTTAACAATTGATAGGTTTCTGGTTACTTGTTCACTATCAGTAATTAAAATGATGGCGAATATTGAATTGGTGTATATTATGTTATCGTTTAGGCAAGAAGTCTGGTGTCACTATTCAAGGCGACGACAACGGACATTCCTATCTTTTGTGAATAATAAAGCAAAACTAATATCGTCCATACTAATATATTAGTGCGCGTAGTACCGCTCATACAAGCACACGATTCACTTGATGGAAATCGGTTACCGTGGCCTATGGATGTTTACACAACATCAGGCGAGGAGGTTAAGAGAGCTTCTGTGCTGCCAGCGCAGGATACAAATTGGTCAGCACAAAACCTCTTCAATGAGCTCTGGATGCCCTACTCACCGCAAGAAACACAACACAAGGTTCTTATTAGCCGTGGTATCTGTAGGGCGGTATTTCCTCTGCCTGACGGCCTTATTGAACCGGTTTTTACAAAATTTGGTACAGAGATGGATGACAGCTTGGGAAAGGACATAGGTACGCTATGTTTGGTCGCAGTAACCGACACTTATGCGGGCAGGGCCGCGAGCAACATCTAGTATCAAATAAATTCAATTGTCCATTGCAGGTGTCTGATGCCGGGCTTCCATTATAGGTGCACTAACACAAGCAGGCCGAGCCTCAGTGATATCAGATTCAATTAGTTATGTAATTAAACGTTCTTCGTTCATGTATAATATCTACATTTAGCTTTGCCATTATGACTTTGATATCTAAACGCACAAATAATAAGCCGATCGAATAGCATGTCAACTCACTATAACTTCGTAATAATGATGATAACGTTATCAAAATATCAGAACGAGTTCTAATAGATAAAGATCAACGTTTTTTAGTCAATATTTGGTTTATTTGGTAATTGTAATACTAAATTTGCGATCAGTAGATTTTCTTGTATCGTTTCGTAATTATGTACAAACTACAATATAATGCGTTAATTCTCTTGCGGTCCGATCCGCCCCCCAAGAGAATTATTAAGCTGGACCAACTCCGAGGGGTCCGATCTCAATAAATAAATTGGTTTACTGAGACCAGTTCTCTTGTTCTTAAAATTGTAAATATTTAGCCCGTCAACTGACTAGATGCAACGAGACATTTTCAACGAAATATAAATACACTGTCAGCGTGAATAGAACATTTCAATATAGAACTAGACCCGTCATAATGCCTACTGTTACTACTCAAATAACTGTGCCTTTCTTCAGTCACACCACGACATGATACCTATACCATAATCTCAAATAGCACGTCCATGTGCAGCGCACGAAGTAATCAAACCAAGGTATAATGATGCAGTAATATGTGGACAAGTTAACCGGGCCTCGGGGCGCGGTCGGTACTCGCTCTGGGCAACTGCTCCGATATTCATAAACGCGGGGCGTAAGCGGATCCGTAGATGAGAGCAATTGCCGTAGATTAGCTATCGAAATTGTTTGAGCACTAAAGTGAAGGTAACATCGGTAAACGTTGCGCAAAGCTCACAGAGGCGGACGTCGTGATTGATATTTACTTAACATGTATTTACACGCAGAGATGATAATTGGGGTTATACGACTGCCAACATAAAATGTCCAAGGTGACGAAATATCGTTATGTTTCTTTAAGTACAGTACTGTATTTAACCGTAGCTTACAATGTACTGAACTAATTGATTCGTGGTGTGGATGACATCGTTTACATACATAACCATGTATGTATTTGTATAGAGTACACAATTATGTATGTCTGTGTCCAAATAGTGGTGATGTTTGCTCCATCCGCATGGTGTAGTTTTACTCTTCTCGTGTCCCATCAATTAAATGTGGTTGTCCCACAACAACCACATTTAATTTTACATTAAAATAATTTAGTATAGCCGACCACATACGACAACTGAAGACGCACACAGCACATACAGCGTAGCTCATGATCACATCATCAGTAACCAGCAGTCGAGATGAAGACCAAGAGCACATCTCTGCAAACTGGGCGGAATATCACGTCACCTATATTCCTACTTACTGAACTTACTTACTTACTGAAAGATAGCCAATCTTAGCAGAATGGTGCTGGACGAGTGGTCATGTGACTAGAGGTCATCAAGTTTCTTGTCGCCTCGTGCACCAAAAGGGCTAGTTTTAATTTTTGCGCGATTTTATACACTCTAGGCCCATAAAGTATTCGCAACATGCTCCGCGACAGTACAGGGTTGAATGTTAATTACTTTGATACTTTCACAATGTAATACCAGACTTTAATTGAGGTATATTTATAAGATACGGTAATTACTTACGACGTGACCGTATCTGCCATTCTAATTGAGTAGCGTGACTGGGGAAGTAAGGCCTACAGAATACTGCGACTAATAATATCCTTGTGTTATGTTTCCATCGGTGAGTAGCGTAGCCAGAGGTCACTGGAGATCGATACCATGGTTCACATAATAGGGGTCATCTCAAAGAAATATCCACTTCCACTGGTCTGCCGGGGTGCGAGAGATATGTCTTGTATTATCCCACCTCCGGCAATGAAAGACTCATAGACGGTGTGCGTTTTAGTCAGTTCGAGTCCGACATAACCACCTCCACCGAATTGGGTTTGATTTGGCGAATGAAAAAAAGAGGTCACTTTGAGAAGTTTTGTGTTGTTAGTGGGAAGCCCGAGGGCTTAAGTTGACACTGCTACGTGGTGGGGTGAAAACCTGCTTTGTATTCTGCATTGACAGCACAGAAATTCTTAAAATTTGGCCTTCCCCCGTTTGCAGTCCTCCTAAAAAAGTCGCCAGCAAGAGTTTGACGCCCCTGGTATTGACGACACAGTCCATAGACCACGGTAATAACTTTATCTCTTTAACTCCATTAGGTATAAAAAAATAGAGTAGATTATGTAGATATATAATTATAAATTGTTGTCCAGCTAAAACGTGTTATCTTCACAAAATGCTATATGCTAAACCTTCGTGTTTAAAGGCTAACTTCATCGTGAGAGCGCACAGAATAGAACGAGAATTTCTACAAGTTTTTTTCAGTATTTCCATAATGCGGGCTGCGGTTTGCTGGTGCTGCATAAATTGCACTAACGTTATCAGGACGAGCCATCGGTGGGTGACGGAGCGACGCTGGAGGATAAACATCTCAATGTGATGAATATAATTTATAATTAGATAAATAAGTTTTAATTTTCATGTTGCTAAGAACAAATCACTTAGTAACATTAAAGTCTAGTAGTCTATAGGGTCTGAGTCACTGAGCGTTACTAGATATTTTCTCAAGGACAGTTGGCACTAAAAGTTTGACAAATTTCCTGATAGAATACTACAAATAAACATAGTAAGTACCCTATCAATAAGTAAAACAATGTCTTAATAAAAGAAGTCATAAAATACAGAAATTCAAATGGGGCATGGTCGTTAAAAAGGCGCTGCGTTGTCTGGTCCCGGCACGAGGCGGCGGCGCCCTGAACTCATTACGTGGAGATGTGTCACTCGCGACGTAAGTGGAGCTCAGTGTCAGGTGTGATCTGCCATTTGTCTCGCGCTGAGTTATTAGCGCCGCCGCACCGCCGCCGCACCGTGGCCGCACCGCCGCCGCACCGCCACCGCACCGCGTGACGGCGCCACTGTCGCCACTGGAGCTCGCGTCTCTCACGCATGAAAACTCAGTGAGTCACTAAGTACTACGGTATTATGTTACTGTATTTTAGAGCACAAAATTTCTTCTAAACATAATTACTACGCATAGTAAACAAGAAAGAGTAAATAAAATCGAAACCAATATTTAACTTGCGCGATAGGCGACAGCGCGGTATTTACCGCTGCTGTTGGCAGTATCTGGGTTCGGGGATTGTTTTAAAATAATGAAATTTCCTACCAACTTTGAATAGCGAAAGAAACATCGAGTAGTTGGAAAACGCCGGCTGCAGCGCTTGAAGCTCCGATCGTTGTAGATATTACTGATATAGAAGGCAGCCGCTGTAAGCGCTAGGCAAGCACTCGCTGTGATGAGTTGGACATTCTCAAGCGCTTTGTACATTGTTGGCCGCAGACTTAAGCGGCGGAAGTACCGATGATAGTGGCTGTGTAAAGGGATTAATAAAAACATTGTAATAACAAGATCGTGAACACCGAAGTTAGTGCAGTTGAGCTCCGAGCGCAATATTGTCGTACTTTATTCTTCACCTGTATTATAATATTAGCTGGGTACCGCCGTTTGTTAGCTTGCTGTAGTTTTGTAGTTCGATGGTAACACTGAGGTTAGGTATACACCGACTACCGAGAAACGTCAGAAGGTTTCTACATGGTAGGCAGCGCGTGTGTGACGCCTCTGGTGTTGCAAACGTCCATAGGCCACGGTGACCGCTTTCCATCAGGTGGGCCGTGTGCTTGTCTGCCACCTAAGTGGTATAAAAAAAAAAAAAAAAACTTATTAATACTGGCGGCTTTATGCCATTTTCAGTGAATGCCCAGGTAATGTGTTTATCATAACTCACGAAGTCAATGCATAATATATAATAAATATCAATCAATTAGATTTTCGCAATTCACTGCAGGCTGCACTTCTGTGCCCTAGGCATCCAGTTCAACCCAGTCCTTTTTTTCAGTTCATTTGACTAGGGGCTTACCTATCTCTACCTCCATACGGATATTGACGTCTATGAACGCAAGATGTAAGGTTTGGGGCGGGTCTAGTTATACAAAAAATGCGACGAAGATGCACTGACTGTTGACAGGTGGAGGCACAAGCAGATCATTAATTTTCGTGGTCGTACAACCGGCATCATAATTGACTTACGAGTATGTTGTTATTGGTTTACAGGCAGCAGGTAATATGATCGCAATGGCCGCGTCACCCGTGGGCGGCCAACTTGCTCGTAATTTTGTACACGTAATTATTATTGGCGTCACGGTTCACTCACTGCCATGTTTTTATCAGATTATGCATTTAATATAGCTCCAGTTCACAAAAGTAAGGGTATGGGGCGTCATATCAGTGAGCGCTACAGAGATAATTGTGTTATTGTAATAAATAAAAAAAAATATTATTAACTGTTACCATATAAGTTTTCTGCTTTATAGGCATTTACGACCGGATCCTTAGATTCTGCCAACTGATACTTCAGGATTAAACTTTTGAAGTTTCATATGCCCCATATGAAATATTTTCTCAAAATAATTTTCAACTA
The DNA here is from genome assembly GCA_963691645.1 of Pelosia muscerda. Classification (NCBI taxonomy): domain Eukaryota; kingdom Metazoa; phylum Arthropoda; class Insecta; order Lepidoptera; family Erebidae; genus Pelosia; species Pelosia muscerda. The sequence goes on from OY829100.1 coordinate 125,664, forward strand.
TACTTTCAAAGTATTTCAGAAAGATTCAAATGGCCTATACATTTGAATCTTACCCATAAAATATATATTTCAGTCACTCACTACTGTGCACAGTGTGGCACGGTCCTGTACGAAGTGTCATGTTGTAAGAATAGCGTGAGATACGAGGCGGCGAGATTGATCGTCCCTCATCCAAGCCCATCACGAGTACGAGTAGGTATATTTACAAGCTCATAAGTTTAGTTCTTCAATGACTCATTACAAGGAAATATATTATTTAGGGCTCCCACCACTCATACACGCTTTAATAATCCTAGCGATAACAATAGTAAAATATTCTAAGCAAATAAAAATACTTTTTACTGGAGGAGCCGAGGAGATATGATATCGTATGTGCAATATTCTGCGAGTGTAACATACTTTGAGCGTTGCGGTTTGGCCTTTCTATGACAATTAGTAATAGTTTACTTTGTTAAACCGAGAGCAAGCGGTAGGTACTTTCCCTGCATAATATTTTGTCTTATAATGGATTTCGGCCATGTTACGTCTACCTATTTTTCTCTTATCGAATGGTGATAATTAGGTTTTTGGATACTCTTCTAGTCTGCTTTCGATAAACTCTTATAATTACATTCAAATATTATTTTTTTCGAAAGTTATGTGCGTCGTGGGCTGTTCTGTTCACTTAGAATAAAGTCAAGATATAATTAAAGTTCCGTTCAGGAAAGTCACGAAGTTTGTTAATACTCCTTGTTTTTTGAGTAATTAGCTTGATGTAGGAATCATGGAAGTAAAAATAATGAATTGAATTAAATAAAAGGCTGTTGTCTCTGCCTGACCTAGAGAGAAAAAGGCGTGAGTATAGTTATGTGGGTGTGTGTGTGTGAATTAGTATTAATTAACAGCTATAAAAATAATATATTCATGACAAACATGTTAAAATTTCCTGCAATGGCTGGAATATGTACAACAAATATTAGTGGACATACAATATAGTGGACAGTGGAGCACAAATCGCACACATTGCGATTTTCACAAATAACAGCAACAGGCACAGCTCGCGATTTGAATTCTAACATAGTCCGATGTCTCTTTGATCGTACCAAAATATTTTCCCTCAGGGCAACAAGTTTGTCCGGAGCGAATGTTCGTGAAAATACTTAAATATATGAGTATGAACTAGAATTTTATTATTGCCTATAAAATATCAATACAATTGATCAAAGCTTTTGCAAATAAAGCTCTGCTGTAGGCGTATTCTGAGATGAATATGAAATTTCCACAATATTCTTTAAGTTGAACGTACCCAGGTTCACACGAGGTTGTCGCTCATCTTTCAGTCCTGGTTTATGTCTATAAACAAACGACTAGTATGGAACTAAAAAGTAACATTAACTTTCCGCACAGTAGCGTCCACGACGTCGCAGGTACCCCGCGTCTCGTTTATGTATTTCGCGGTCCAGTAGGCTGCAAACGCAAGGGCGCTAAACACCATAATACTGAAAAGAAACGAAACAAAAAAATAACTGATCCATGTTTTAGCTTAAAACAGTTCTTGACATATTTTTGGTATATGAAAAAACTTACACAGGAATTAACATATTTTAAATATTTGTCACAACACTTTTCACTAGTGCTATCACCACGAGTAGTAATAACTAGTAGAAAAACTGCAGCCGCGAGATGCGCGATTGTTCAATGATAATAGCGTTACGTAAGTGTGAAACTATTGTTTGTACGTCTAATTAGTTATATTTGTGTAGTGTATTCAAGCCCTAGTAGTAATGGTGTTTACGTAATTCCATTCTTTGCAGAAGACTGATACTTTTGGAGACACGAGATCAAAACGCGCTTACTGATTCAGTAATCGATATTTTTTCTTATAGGTATTTATGAAATGAACACTTCTAATCCTTTGTCAAGTTCCAGAGTGTATAAATATCTATAGTTTAACGTCTATTCTGGAAGCTGTAGGCAAAACAGTGCATAGGCTGATTAAGTAGCTCCTTAAGTTTGGATTAAAGCCCAAATTTCGGTCAAACCCAAGCATTTTATGATAAGTATATAAGGATATCATAAAATGTAAAACATTGCCAAATTACAAGAAACTTCTTTCATAGAAGTTCACTAAATTACACAGTAATCTTGGTTATTTATTACATTTAAATGACTCGGTCGAAGCGCGGCAAAGTATTTAACTGGCCGCCTGTTCTATACGTGGTAGGTATATTGCATGTATGTACCTGTAATTATTATCGCATTATTTCTTTCACGGCAAATAAAATCATTAGTATTTAATTGAATTAGATAATTTCTTCACATTAATTGATGTGTAAGATTATTATTATTATATGTATACACGGGGCTATGATGCGTTTATTTTTTTCAGGTGACTCATTTATGAAATTTTGTCATGTCATGGAGTAATGAAATAAAAACGAATGAATTTCCTGCTGGCATTTCAACGTAAAGTTATGTAAGTGAACATAAACATCTATTGAACAAACCCACGCCTTAGTTCCAGTATCATATTGTGTCAGAGGCAAGCTGCTGTCATCTGCATACGCAGTCAGGGTGTATTCAGATAATAACGATATTTGAGTTACGTCACAATGAAGTAGCACTGGTGGAATTAACGCCTTAGTTGTGTTGAGTTAATGGCCAAGTTTTAATGTAGTTATGCTAAGTGAAAATTCGAAAGATTTATTTCTACGACCGCTTACTAAACCAATAATAATAGAAATTACGTTGCAAGCAATCGATTAGGTATACTATTATTAATAATTTTCAATTTTTAATGAACATAACGATAAATTAGTGCCACAAAATATAATTTGCACTGAAATACTTCGTTGTGTTGAAACTCACTGAAACTGACATCAGAATAGTTTAAAACTTACATAATATAAAAACGTTTACTTATTTAATTATTGTTACAATTATATAAATATAAACACTTTAAATTGTGCATTGAGTAGCTATTCCATAACTTTATTTTGTATATCGTAACCACCGCCGCCTTAGGGGTGCTACACGTATTATAACGATATAAATGTTTCGCTACAGCTACGTAACCTTTTTGAAAACCGAACCAAAATACCAAATATTTTATTTAAGAAAAGTTAGAATGAGAGCATTTATTAAGTATGATTTATTATAGAAAATTAATCTATGTACACATAATTAATGTAAACACAATTTGTACAAACAATAATGCAACTAAACTATCAGACGGAACGAAGGCAGTATGTCCTAATAAGACTCTCTAAACTCGATGTATTCTGGTTTGACATACGCCTGTGCGTTCGATCTCCTCATCAGAGGAAGGAACTGGAGCATTTTGGAGTGGTTCCTGCTGGCTGCCGGGTGGTGGGGCATCATCCTTATGTCTGCATCCAGGCTTTGCGCCTCGCTGATGTACTTGGCGGTCCAGTAGGCGGCGAACGCAGCGGCACCGAACAGCAGAACGCTGAAACAAGACAAGTAAAGGAAAGCTATTATGGTGTCCACGGCGATGTTCAACTGACGCGACATGTACCTCAAAATATATAGAAGCGGTTCAGAGTTGTGAGTCTGACCACACTGAATGCATGGGTACTGGATAAGAGGTAAGATAAAGTTAGGCATACATATAATGTGTGTTCATATCATTTGTGACGTATGAGTTCCCGGTGGAGCAGAATAAGACCACCCCATCTTTACTTGTGCGTGTCATAAAATTGGATTAAGATGTTTATCATTATTCTCTGAACTAACTATTCACTATAAACTACTACGGGATATTTACCACGTTTGTTGGTTTTATGGACCAAACGTCACGTCTTGAGACTACGTGGCGTGGCGGTAGTGAACGCGACGAATATTTGCAGTGGCCTGGGTATTTCAATGTATAATTTGTATGTATTTACAAAAAAGTATCGAAGTATGTTTATCCGCATTCTATAACTCATAAAACAAGCCAGTTAAACTAAGCTTACCATAGGTCTAGGCGACGTTGTGTAGATTATCCTAGAATAATTATTTATTTATTGAGTGGTACCTAGAATTTAATAGTGAATATGTAAATGACCATGTCAATCTAAAATCATAACTATTTTAGAATGTATTCGCGGATTCGTCTCGGCATTGCATCTAAAAAATCATAAACGACATATTGTCATAAGTAATTATGCCTTAAATATGCCAAGTTACAAGTGAACAATTTCATAATATTTGGATGCTATGCTTCGGTAACACCAATAGGTTGTGGTCAGATGGTGAAGTTCAGCCAAACCCACCGTTAGACTGCAACAGACTCAAAATCGCTGTATTGAAGAAAATATTAAGGATAACATGAAGAAGAAGAACGTTACGGATATGGAAATACGAATAAACAAACATTGATTGTTATATATTAGACCATTATCATCTTAATGCTGATCTCCGTTGCGTCTATAGCTTTGAACTCGGGGTTCGCATGAGCCAAGTTAGATCATAGGTCAGTAATAAAATACCACCTAAAAGACACACAAACTTAATATAAATTAAAATGACATCTTTTTTTATTTGGATTTTATTAGAAAGACGATGACTAGAGGCTCGAATTATAAGATTGTTTGATGGGAACCTTGAGAAATAATAAATAAATGTATCAGCCACTAATGTAACAAGAACAGACGAGGTTTGACTTACATTGGGATCACCATGGCTGCAGTTCAGTGTGTGTGGCACGCGAGTGGGCCGCGACCCGCGACTCGCTGCGACCGCTCTGGTGCAGGAAGTGCCGGCACGCGCCGACCGCCACACTTAGCTCAAATAATAATAGTGTTACGTAACTTGCTTGTTACTTCTTTGTTCTGTCATTTGCGCAGTACTTCACTGTCAATATTATGACAAGTAATATAATAATTACGTGCGCCAAATCAAATTACACACAATAATGATGCATGCCGGTCAAAAAGTCATAATCATAAATTAGTCAAACATATAACATAATTTTAAGGTCATAAACAAGTACCTCCTCGATATGCTTCTAATCTGTTTCCCCAACTAATAGATGCCACCACCGCTGCGCACGGGAGACACTTCTTGTGATGGACGTGTACTTGTTCGCTGCCTATGTCATTATTCAGTAGTTACTGTGAAATGAAATTTTCTTTTCTCAAATCTAATCAGTTTCAATAGAACGTTTAGACACGTTCTATATTTTTCACGTTTTATGTTATTTCTATATACGCATCAAAATTGTAATATTACTCTAATGAGATTAAGACAAAAAAGTCACCATTCAGCATATTTCAAAAAAGACAGGAGCTGCCATACTACAACCAAATGTATATTGCATACAAACACAAGTGCTACCAGAGTTTCACTGGTACAGTGGCTTCTAGCATCTGCAATTATAATGAATCACCAAGTGTAAGTCAAACAAAACAAGTTGTATAACGACGGATCGCTCCCTGCGAGAGCACTCGCCGGGCGCGGGACGGCGGCGCAATATCATCTCTGGACGTCTGCACACAAACTTGTTTATGCAGTCGGTAGACTAGGCTCAATACGTGACGTCACTAATGGTACGATAGATACGCACGTGGACGTATTTGTTTCGTTAAGTTCGTTGTAACATGTTTTTTTTTTTTTTTTTTTTTATCTATGGCACGTCAATTTGACTTCACCTCGCCTGATGTTGAGCTGAAGGCAAAGTCCCATGAAAGAGGGTCACCATTGCAAACACGTTCAGTGCTACAATGGTGGCGCTCAGCTTGACGGCCTCATCAGATGCTTTTTCACGCCCCGCTTAAAGGACCCGGGACTGTAGGAAGAAGGAAACACGTGCGCCGGCAAGGAATTCCAGGACTTAATGGTACGGCAGAGAAAAGACTCACCGAACCGCTTGGTTCTTGATGGAATACTCTGTACCGTATGCGAGTGACACTTAAGCCCTGCACGCGTTGTCCTGTGTAGGAAAGGGGAGGGTGGGATTAATTGGAAGAGCTCATCAGAACATTCACCATGGTAGAGACGGTAAAATACTGCCAAGGACGCAACATCTCTACGCATCTGCAAAGGCTCGAGGGACTTTGTGACCTCAGGACTCCCAATAATGCGGACCGCACGTCGCTGCAACCTGTCGAGAGCATCTAATAAGTACTTTGCGGAGCCATCCCAGAGATGCGAGCAGTATTCCACGCAGGAGCGAATTTGTGTCTTATAAAGAAGACACCGCTGCTCCGGCGTGAAAAAACGTCTCACTCTGTTCAGGACTCCGAGTTTACGCGAAGCTGTTTTGATGATGCTCTCGATATAGATCTTGTTGTTCAGTTTGCAGCGCACGTCCATACCGAGTATATTGAGGTTATCCTGTAATGGCAGTGGTGTGCTCTGAAGAGTGGGAGGAGGAAGGAAAGGAGATGTCTTTGCTGAAAACGCGCATGCCTGCGTCTTCTTGGCATTGAACTCGACCAGATTCTCAGATCCCCATTGGGAAACGTGATTGAGGATCCGGTCAAGCCCAGTGACAAGAAGTCGCCTCTTTTCCGCTATATCGGACTGCTTGGCCGCAGAATGTCCGTGGTAGCTCCTGTGTACAGTGCTATCGTCTGCATAGCAGTGGATGCTGCCGGTGGACAGCATGTCATTGATATGCAGAAGAAAGAGAGTGGGTGATAAGACGGACCCCTGCGGCACACCAGCATTTACCTGCATGAACTCCGATGCTCGTCCATCACAGAGAACGCGAATACGGCGCCCCTGCAGGAAGCTAGCAACCCAATTGCACAGTCTGAGAGGCAGACCGAAGGCTGGTAGTTTGGAAAGAAGCGATTTGTGCCAGACTCTATCGAACGCTTTGGCGATGTCTAGGCTAATAGCCAGTGACTCACCATGCTTGTCCATAGCCTCACCCCAAAGATGGGTAACATACGCCAGAAGATCACCCGTTGATCGTTTCGGCCTGAAACCATATTGTCGGTCATTAATTAGGGAGTGATCCTCTAGGTGACGCATGAGCTGTGTGTTGATAAGGTGCTCGAAGACCTTGCACAGCACTGAGGTGACGGCTATGGGCCGATAGTTGGCTGGGTCTGAGCGATCTCCCTTCTTGGGAATCGGCTGTACATTCGCCTCTTTCCACGCCGTCGGCACTGTACCCGTAATGTAGGAAAGTCGGTACAGCCGCGTGAGTATTGGAGACAACTCCGCTGCACATTTTTGAAGAACCACCGCTGGTATACCATCCGAACCACTGGCTTTCCGGACATCGAGTGACTGCAGTACTGCTCGGACATCGCGTTGCCTGATACGAATATCAGGCATTGCGTGGTCACTATTGGGTAGAGTCGGTGGCTGCATACCACAGTCGTCGATTCGGGAGTTGGCCGCAAAGAGATTAACCAGCAAATTTGCTTTCTCTTGCGGCTCATGTGCCAGGGATCCATCAGGGTTACGCAGGGGGGGCAGCGAAGGCTGGCAGAAGTTAGCTTGCACGGCTTTGGCCAGTCGCCAGTAGCCACGGCTGCCCGTGGGATGCGCTACTAGTTCTTGACCAACCCGTGCTATGCGCTGAGCATCTGCTCTGACATAAGCCCTCTTGCAGACCCTAGTGGCTTTGTTGTACGCTGCCTTAAAGTACCCGATGTTAGAATCGTGCGAAGCGCGCGCCCTTACCCAAGCGCGATACGCAGACTGTTTATGCTGAACAGCCTCTGCGCATTCGCGCCCAAACTAAGGGCGCACTCCGCGGGCACCGGTGACATCAGTGTATGGGATATAGTACTCCATACCCAGACTGATCTCACCGATGACAGCAGTTGCACTATCCGATGGGTCCTTACCTTCAAAGCAGCGATCAACCCACGGGATGGACGCAAAATAGTCACGCAGTCCATCCCAGTCAGCCGACGAGTAGTGCCAGAGACGCCGTTTTCCCTGCACTGGTCGTGAGGGCGCTATGATAGGCACCTTGGAACAGACCAGACAATGGTCGGAGTTGCCCAAAGCGGCTCGCACCGAGACATTGTACTGGTCTGGGTGGCTCGTCAGCTGAAGGTCTAGCAAGGAGGGTGCTAGGCCCGGCCCCCTTGGTATCCTAGTGACCTCGTGTACCAGTTGGGTCAGGCCGTGAGCCAGAGCAAACGCGTGGGCGGCTCTCCCCGCATGGTCTGTTTTGGAGGAGCCCAACCAGATTTCATGGTGGGCGTTAAAGTACCCCAAAAATACCATTTCAGCGTTTGGAAACCGCTCCTGCGCGTCATCTGCCGCCTGACTCAGATATTCAAAGAGTCGAGTTGTCTCGGCATCTCCAGTATGGGAACGGTAAAGGCACACATAGATTTGACTAGTACAGCCATGGTCTACGTGTACCCACAGGACAGAAAAGGATGGGTCCTCAAGGCAGCGCAAACGGCGACAACAAACATCCGCCCCAACAAACACGCATACCCCGGCTTTGGCACGGAAATTTTCCTCTAGAACATAGCCGGGGTAGAGCAGGTAGGTCGTGTCGTCAGGGCGGCATATTTGTGTCTCCGTCAGAAAGAGCATGGCTGGTTTCGCCGTCTCAAGATGTTGGTGGACGGCGTTGAGGTTTGCATGGAGCCCACAGATGTTAGTGGACTCCACCTCAAAAAGCGAGCTAGTGGGACAATGAAGAGCCGCTGTGTTGCCATAATCTCTAATATGCACTGCCATGGTAGAGGGTAAGAGAAGGCGTGAAAAAAGAGGTGATTGTCGTCGCAGCACCGCGTGACAAAGCGCGGGAGATTGGTTTTATCTGTGATTGTGAGGCATGGTGAGAGCTGATGCGCCGAACGGAAGGGCCCCCGTACCCCCCCGAATATGGTCGCCGGGGTCCCGTCCGGTCACCAACCGGCACGATGAACCATATCGGGATTATGCGCGGCCTGGTGAGGCAGCCTCCCAGGGTGGTTAGCCCCAGTTGGGCCCCTGTACTATGCCGCGGGCGGCCAGCGGCACCACCGTTTCTACGGGTCTCCCTGCTCGGCGGGTCGCCCCGCGCCCTCCCACCAGACTACGCCAAGACCCACTGGTCCCACTAATGCTGCGACTACCACCACCTCTGCCCGGCTATGCACTTGCTGACCCCTGAACGTAATCCAACCGAGGTTGGATTACTATGGAGGGTTTTCCGCACATGTGCACGGTGGTGCACATGTGCGGAACGGTCGAAATTTATGACAAATTTGTGCCATCAAATTTCTACCACCAGTGCATCACAGTTACGTGGAGTGTTGGACCCACTTTTGTAGGTGTTACTTGTCATTTGAAAAACATCAAATGACATCTTAGCGTTGATAACGAAAGTCTCCAAAGCGTCCACCCTCTACTATGGATACGCTTTCCGTTATGTTTGGTTTAATGGAACTATTAAGAGAGCGCTACCGTTTCACTTTGCAAACCTGAACGAATCAAAAGTCGAAGGTCTAGTACAGGCTACTAGTGCTTCGACTGGTGGTCAAGACCAACTGACAGTCGATTAGCTGGGATCCTATAATATGAATGATACAAAAAAAAAACTTTATGATGGCGGAAACATTGTATGTTGTAATTATGTAGTATTTTTGTTATAGTTCTCAGTAGTGTACACGGAGGTAGGACACGACGGTATCTCCCGTCCGAAATGAGCTGTCCAACTGGGGAAGTACCTCCGCCCTACAGAAGACCGCGGTCATAATAACCATCGTGTTGTGTTCCCGCCGGTAAGTAGGGTAGCCAGAGCTCACTGTACCCCTCCTTCCCCTCCCCTTCCTAGCCTCCCCACCCCTTCACATCTCTCCCTTTCCCTTCAGGGTGGGCAGCGCGTGTGTGACACCCTTAGTGTTGCACACGTTCATAGGCCACGTTGGCCGCTTTCCATCAGGTGGGCCGTGTGCTTGTCTACCACCTACGTAGTATAAAAAATAAAAAAAAATAAAAAATAGTGGCATAGGAGCAATATACATAGTATAATATATATGGTACTGATAACGGTAATAAGAATGATGTGCAAGTTATGGCGAGTCATGGAGTCGAACGTAATGATCGCACAAGTAGTTAGTTTCCGTCTGTTTAGATTATAGTGAGGGAAGGTTGTGTCATACAGTTATATAAATATACACACACGCGTAACGGAGTACAGTTCCAAGAAACTTAGAACTGTTGTGTTGCGTCACGTTGTGGTAGTGTTGCCAATTCTTACCATCAGAAGTCATTGTTCGTCACTTTTGTATTATTATCATGATTATGAAGGTTATTGTAATTCCTTCACAATACAAACACAACAGCGTGAATGTAAACGAAGTTGAACTGCAATAGAATATGTACCTAGTCAATCAGCCGCGGTGCAGCGGACCCATTCTTATAATACTGTTCTAGTTGTTTACGCGTTCCTCGCGTTCTATTGTCTGACCGCGGTGAAATGTTTAAAATGAATCACCTTATAGTTTACTACACGGGTTACATAACGATGTGTCATGTTTCTTAAAAACAATGGGCTCGAGAGTATATAATTCTGTAGGCCAAAGGCAATACGCTACTATTCAAGAAATTAATTATTTATGTTTCAAGAGGCTTGCATCACAGTCGCCGGATCGAGTGCAGAGACCTAGTTTATGCAGGTCAGAATATACATACATTAAACTATACCCACCTGTCCTAACACCAATATAATCGAGTATGCAGAGAGTATCGAGGGTAACAAAAACATGTTATCTAAATAAGTCCACAGCCAGTAAGTACTAAACGTGTCGCTCCACAGTATAGCGGGCTAGTGGCGAGTGGTGAGTGGCGTCGGCGGCACCTCGGGGTGCACCTCACTGTAATATTTATTTATCGCACAGTTCGTCAACTTTTATAGCGCATCTCAAATAAAACAATGTTCTTCTTTATGAGATAACATTACGATGGAACTACGTACTTGTGGGGAGACGACCATGGGCCACGCTCGGGTACGAGTTGGTATACAGACCTACCGGTGTCGGATTGATACTCCGTGTTATAAGTGTATGCAAAGTATCCCCAAAGAGAAAGAGAGAGAGAGAGATGTCTTGTAGCACACAGCACTATATGTATATGCCTAACTAACATAGCTTGTAAGATGGATTCAACAATATGTAAATGCATACACGCCATTATATAAAACACCGTAACAGACCCGTATTAATCATTCAACCATACATTTCAGGTCGTCAAAATGTTGATTAGCTAAAGCAAACAGGACTCACAGAATTGTACAATAAAGTATGATTATACTAATTATAGGCATATTAGGCTGATTAACGAGGCTCCTAGTTGAAAACCAGACATACATGCTACGAGATATGTACGGAATCAAATGATTATTTCTCTGTGTACGAAGAAATCTGAAACAAAACACTGTAGTATACACCGTCGTAGAGCTTCGCCATTGCTACAAAGTGCTACGAACTGTCGTAGCGCACGGACCTCGTCATTGATTTCAATTAACCAGTCGGAACTTTATTCACTTACCATGTCCGTGTGTGCGTGAGCCCGATATGTAATACTGTTTACGATATTGATTTTACCGGCTCGTGACGTCAGTATTAATATTGATGAGAAGTCCAATCAGGGCTCACGCGTGTTATAAATAGACTTACAGCATGTAATACATGTATAACGTAAGTGTTACAGCGCTGGTTCGTCCTACTCCTTAGCCACTATGTATGAAGACATGAGTTGGTACTTGTATTTTTAATTCTTTTAAATTTTACTTACACAAATTTGAAACATATATATTAATGACCCTCTGTTTTTGCAACAATTTTCATTCCTGCTCCGCACCAAGATGTTTATACATATAAACCTTCCTCTTCAATCACTCTATCTATTAAATAACTACATTAAAATCCGTTGTGTAGTTTTAAAGGTTTAAGCATACCTAAGGATGTAGGGACAGAGAAAGCGACTTTATCTTATCCTATATAGTGATAATATTAATGAAGGGTATTGATTTGGTCTCAACTAGTTTTGGTAGTGAGTTGTAAAAGTCTATTTGTGAACAGATCTAATGACATAAAGTTCGGTGCGTCTGTCTCACTTTTAAATTAGTTTCAAGGAACTTCAGGCTAAGAGGTGGTCTCCGAGGTTTACTAAGTGTAGTATTGTCTTGTTATAGGAAGAGTAGCGAAATGTGGCGAAGACAAATGTTTTATTCTTAAGCTACATTCATTGCAGTACTTTTATGTTCAATTCTTTTATGAGATAATATTTGTTATTTGTGGCCATTAATCGTTTGCTTACCAAACGCCCAGAAGATAAGTATGATTCTATAAGGTGGGAGATACTAATTTATAATAGAAGCAAACTTAAATTGTTTCCCTGAGAATATTGACGACCCGTCGCGTTAAGATGTCTCTAATCGGCCCCTCGTTCAAACGTTCGTCTAATTGCACAATGATCTCCTATAACATCAGATGTAATTGTCGAAGGCAAATGGAATCATATCTAAATTAATTGAATTGCGATGTGATAGCCTTTGCTAACGATAATCTTTTCAAACGACGCGACGGGTGGTTACAATTTGCTCCATCAGCAGTAACGTTATAAATTGTAATACATAAATTGATATATTTATTAATATGATGACCATCAAGGGTAGTAGCGCTAACTTGAGTCTGTATTGAGCATAGATCTGGTCGTGACTAATTTAATTCTTTGATAAAGAAACTTTATTGACTGGTGGATATCCTGCAGACGGCGAGCAGTCGGAACTTAGTTAATGTGAATAAAGTGAGTGGCACCGCGACGACGGCGGCGGCGCGCTGCGAACGGTTTAGAAATAAAGCTAAACGTTTGAGACCTCTCTGTTCTAATGGTTCCATAAATGCACATTTCGTTCACGAGATTGATGTTTCAGGACATAAATGTTGCTCTGTTATCTAATACTTTATTCAGGCACCAAACCGAGCAGCTTTATTATTTCACCACACAGAAAGTAAGTGGTACTTGATGAGTATTTAATCTGTTTCAATGTTAATTATTATAGATTAAATTTGCATAACTAATTAGTTCGCAGTGTCCATTCACAATCTGTCGATTTAATGGACGAAGTTGATAGCTCCGATGTATTGTTGCTGATAGTAGTGATTCGCTTTTAAATCAAATGAGTTTATTGTGGAAATTGGTACAATAGTGGTACAGGGATAGTATTTGGTTTCTCCATTTTCCACCTCACGGCATACAATTCGTTCACACATAGTTTTATGCCGGGAGTATTTTTGTTACTGATTCATTTGAACTAGGAAGAACAATCATAATACATTCGTACCTCCATGATTTGAACAGAGTGCGATGTACCACGTTCCTTCCTGGAATGGATTTCCTTACTAAAAATATTTCATAAATAAGGTCTGGTGTCATAAATGAGTGTGTGATGTTAAAATGTAAAACTTGGAAATTTCTTAAAGGATTTTACCAGCTTCTTTGTTACTATATCAGTACCGTATTTGGGACGCTGACTAAAATAATTAATTCGTACGCTCCCCATAGGCGGCAAATAAACCGTCTTGGGTATCAACCGGGGACAGTCTCCCACGTTACGAGTGGAATAATAATTACACTGAACTCTTTACTTTGATCACATTACAGCTCTTGAAAGATACTTTTTCAGCTGGAGATGTGTACAACAGTCCCGAGAGACCGAGTGAGCGATTCAGCGAACTTGTGGCTATAGGGCACAGATCATTCAGTCCCTAGGGCTTGGCGTCCGTCCGTTATGAAATGTAGTTATCGCCGCCTCGTCAGCCACCCGCTGACTGTTGTACAATTACACGTACATGTATGATGTAGTCCGTTTATGAGTTGAGAAACTACTGACATTACTGTGTTAGTATATGACTAACATTATGGTCATGCAATTGGATGTTTGACTTGAGGGATATCCCCAACCGTGGCGGTACTGTGAGCTCCTCAGTGAGCACAATGCAAATGTGTTGTTGTTAAACTTCACATGTGACTTAAACATAATTTTTCTACTCGGTGTTCCCAAATATGAATAGATAGCAATGCATAATTAGGTTGATCTACTCGCCTAAGGATGTTGGCTCCAACTTAATTTGTACGTTAACTCACAATCTGCCGTCTCTATACCTTTCTCTACCCATCACAGTAAATATACTAATCGCTTGCCATGAAATGGATTGTAAGTCATTGTAACCCACTCACAGTCGAAGATGTTTCGAGAAGTGATCAGATAGTATCATGTTAGTATTCTGATCTCGTCCTGTACTATATAGTTGAGTACCCACGGTTGCGAGTCCCGGGGGCAGCGCGAGCAATCACCTCGTTAAACGAAGCTATATCACGCATTTCGTGGAGCTCCGGGGCAGCCTAAACCTCGCGGAGTAATGCGGCGGCGTATTATTTAAGGGATGTGATGGAAGAATTGCGTGCGACGTGTCTATTGTGTTGTGCAGTTCTTGTAACAGATGTTGAGTCGTTGGCTAATGGATTTGAACAAAACGTTATAAATAGCTCATTACCGCTCACTAAGAAGTAGTTAGTTAAGATTTCTGTTCCTGTCCAAATCTATGTCGTAATGTGAAAAAGATTTAAAATTTTCAGTGCGATACCATGCATTTTTAGCCACTTCGACTTGTACTATGTAATATATTTACTTGTTTGCTATATGCATACGACTCCTATGCACAATGGTGAAAACAAGCCGTAGACAATAACATTAAATTAAATTAGTTTATTCATAACGTAGTGCGCCGCGTGCCCCACAGGGCGGCGCTGGCGCGGTGGGAGGGGGAGGAGGGTGCAGATAAGTTGTCAGCTGAGATTTATGGAGCCCTAACACCTTGCTTTTGTTTTAACTTCTTGTTCAATCATTGTTCAGCAAAAGAAAAGCAAGGAATGATAAATTATATCATCGTATTAACTAGCTGTTGCTCGCTGCTTTGCCCGTCAAATAAAATTGTAGTTATATGCTTAGTGTTTTAATATATCTCAGCCTATGTGTATGATGTGTAGATGCCTGATGTGTATGTCCTCTATCAATGATCTCAGCCTATGTCGTTTGTATTTGTGAGTACCAAAGCATGCTGGTATAACCTTACTTAGATACACTTCACTGTCATTCGCCTTTAGCCGGGCACAAGTAGATTACACGAAAGTATAAGTTCCGACGCCGCAGAAGACTCCATTAATTTCAAGGTATTCCTATGACAAAAAATTATGTGGTGTCGACGACGCCTATTGCCCCTGCCACCACTGAAGCTAGAATCTCGTTTCTAGTGGCTAGTGACATCCACTCGCTTATTTATTCTCGCAGGGCACACCTAGCCGTGGGCGGGTCATTACTCCATGTCGAAGGCGATGACGACGGGATTGGCTTGAGGATTTAGCAGATAGATGTTTATGCACTGTTTGAAATTGGAGATGAAGCAATTTTATTCAAATATACACAGTCGCTTAAAGCTTACTTAGAATATTGAAATGACAGGACGGCGACACCTGTCTGCTGCTCAAGGAAAAAAAATATATTTAACTAGATTGGTAACTCTCAAAATGGATGACGACACAATTTCAGAATAAAGTGGTCACGTACCAAAACGCACATACATTACCGCGATAAATCAGTGTATTTGTGAATAAACAAACATCTCGCTAACGTGAACCTCGGATACACCATGATATTGTGTTAATCCCCGCCGCTCACCCGCTATGCAGAGTGTAGGTGTACAATACATACTAACAGTTTTGGAGTTAATTACGTTACGAACGATCGAACGTCAAACTCGACATTATGTCGCTAATGTTTTCACTGCCTGTTATAATTAGCGCAAATTACGTTCAACTCAAATTACTGATTATATGTACGGATTAGTCCTGGCCATAATTATAACTAAGCATAGTGCAATGGCTGAGGCATTTGATTCGAGATAGTGATGTTGTGGTACTTATAGTTGTACATTTCACGACGCTTTTTAATTTAAGTCTTTGTTGTTTAACTTTCTCATTTTAGTTTTTAATTATATTACAATAATTAGTTTATTAATATGGTGTATGTATTTTCTATATAGTTATTAATAGATTTACCCCAATTATCTACTTCATGTTTAACAATGTAAATGAATGAGTAAATATGTTATTTATTAAATGAAAGCTCAGTTGTACATTTTGTACATTCCTAGTTTTCCTCTTTCTGCCCTAGTTGCTTTTCCCTGTACAAAAATCGTGAAAACGGATGAGAAAAACTTATGCATTCAAAAACTATTTACGGTTTTTGTTTGAAAATCGTTAAATAGTTTTTGAATAGCAAAGTTAGTGGTATGCACCTGTAATACCTGTATGGCGGTACTCTAATTAGTTCCGCCGCAGTTCCGTTGTCACGATGAGTAATGTATTAAATTTGCAGCAAACGCAGCTAAACGCAAACTGCATTTTTTATTTGTTTTTCAATGCATGAGAAGATAAATCGAGAAAGTAATTTTATACATTTTGCTTCGCAAAACCTAATTTTATTCTACACATTTATTTCACTAGTGAATATTACTGTGCAAATGTTGGTATTATTCGTAAAATTTAAGCCTTTGTAAAGTTATTTTGGTTATAAATGTTCAATTAATATTTAGATTAAAGCCTGGTTAAGCTAGACGGATATTTATCTGTAAATATTTGAAGTCCTAAGCTTTTCGGCCCACTGTACTAAGCTATATTTAAAACCTCAGATTGCGGGAGATTACAATATTAAACTAAATCTTATTCGACTGTCAATTGTAGGATACCTACTATTTTGTTTCTCATAAACCTATAACTGAGTTCTACAAAGATGATTAAATGACAAACTTTGTAAATGTCGTTAGCGTAGGAGTGCATCACCAGATAGAGGATTTTTAATTTTTATTTAGCAGTGTATTTGTACTTAAAACGAAATGATTGATTATTTCTTTTAGTTTTCAATGCACCGATTCACTGAAAGATGAACAGCATGATGTAAGATAACCGTTTCATCTTTATTAAACTTTCTAGCCCTACAAAAAGATCATTGATAGCGATAACAGCGGAGGTTGTAAGAGTTTAATTTGAAGCGGAAGAGATACGGTGGAGACCGACGGCGGCGCGGTGATGGCGGGTAACGTGCGGTAACACGCGGATACGCGATGTATTTATAGCTTCCGCCGCGTGGTACCGATGGCTCCATCATCGGACGCCTGCAATCAATAAGTGATTAAATAGTAATTAGTCATCGAAACAATTGCAAGAAACAGATTAATGTTCACTCCGAGAATTGAATCCAATCAAATGGTGTTTATTGTACAGACATTTTGTCGAATATTTGAGCTGTATATGTATACAATACCGCGGGGAGTTTTCTCGCAGGTGGATCCATTTTGATAATAGGAATTTGGGTTCTATAAAGTGATACCTTTGAAAATATTCACACCAGGAAAAACAAGTGATGTATTGGAGTTGTCACATGTCTAAGAATGAAGAGCTTTATTATACCTACTATCTATAAATTTTGGCAAGTGCGTCTCCTTGTAATGTCGCTGCAGTCAGTCGGTGGCCGAGTGTCCGGACACTATTTATACTTTAAATATTTTGCATCTGGAGCTTCGGTATCAATGTTGTGTGAAAGTGTTATAGGTGTTCCGTACTCTTAATTCTTTAGCAGCAGCACGAAGTCTGGGAAAAGTTCATGACTGACGCCAATGGGCTCACCCCTATTAAATAAGACTGAAATTGTTCGTAGATATAAAAGTGTACATGTAGAGTACGAGATACCACGGTAGGGAAAGTAACATTAATTTAACCTAGTTGTTTCAAAAAGCTGTAACAGTAGGTCTAGTGCTAGTTTACTTAGTTGCACCTGGAAGAGGCAGTGAGGTGCCAAATAAGTGTTCATAGCACGGCACAGAGCGGTTCATTCCCAGGTAATAACATAAAACGACAAGTGAACAAGAGACGGAGCGCGCGACCCGGGGACTGCCTCCACGGGACAGGAGGGTGGAGGGGCAAGGAGGGTCGCTGAAGCCAAGTGAAACATCACCAACTGCATATCTGTAAAGTGCAATACCGATTTTTCTCGCGGATTATACGCATTCGATACATTGAGGATATTTGTAAGCAAATCCCTACACTTCAGTGTACCGTACAATGTACCTACCTACAGTTTCGTGGAAATTTCGAACTTATTTATGCATAGTTGGGTACATTTTGGATTGCGTGTGTATTGGATCGAAGTGAAGTATTAAACAACGGCGAAGGCAGCTGGAGAGCACTCACCGCTGCAAGTTCGCGAGTGAATTATTCGGTGCCGAGCCGCGCGGAGCGGCGGAGCGCACTGTCGGCTCTGGTCCGACTTCTCACCAATAAATATTATTTACGATAATATTTTGACTATAGAATACGTTCTTCTTCTACTACATGACGCTCTCGTTCAACGGCAGCTGTGCTATCAAAAATTATTGCTTACATAATGAGTTGATGTGATTTAGGGCACGTGAATTATAATATCCGTGAGAAAAAACTAAGAATGTTTGCTTTTTATTATCATTACAAAAGGGTAAGAAATAGGACATAGGACTGTTCTCCCTTCAATATAGTGACTGTAAAAGTTCCAGGTTGCAGGTAATAAACCAGCGTCATGGGTAGAATAGTGAGACCTAGTTGGGTTAGTACACCTCAGTCTGCCCCTATAGGGACATTAGATATGTTAAATAGTAGGTACTGTGTTAGTGTCTTTATAGTTAAGTCGTATGCAAAATAATTTATAACGCGTAGCGCTGCTTCAGCTAATAAAGATAAGGTCATTATTTGTTATGTCCTTTTATACTTTGTTGGAGTCTCGTCACACAGCCTCACGTTAATTAGGGCCCCAATGCGGAAGTGGTCAATGAGCACACGATGCTGCGTGTGAAGGCAACTGGATGAAAACAAACGCGTCACATCCGGTGCAGGACCAAGGACTTGGCGAAGATTAGCTACACATAAATACAATCTATCTATTGGTACCTACGGTTGACTTTTATTGAAAGTGAAAAAACATATAGGATAGGTTATGCTAACAACTGCGTTTGGTCCACACGTGCCATAGGTTCGGACCTCATAGGGGACATTCAATTGCCCAATGAATTAATTCGTGGCTACCCTTAATTCACAAAAGAATATCTGTCACTGGTTTACAATAATGTAATGTGATATAATCTGCCATTTTAGGCATAAAGCTGGTACCCTTGCAACATAAAAGTGGTGTAATGTACTTACTGTTTTTTTTCTACATACTTAACCATCCATTTCCTATAAAACAACCTTATAGGCCCAACTCCCTGTGAAAAAAGTGTGAGGGTGCTATGCACGAAACGCCGACCCAATCAAACCCAGAGATACAATTCTCCGTAACAATTAATAGAACAATTAATTTCTTAAAAAAACCTTCGAACAAACGTAATCCTCTTTTTATAGAGGCGAGGTACAAAAGTATCGCAGAGAATCAATTAATTCTTTGATTACCCGCGTTTTTCCAATCTATCGTTCGTGGGGAGCCCGTGCTCCCCCTCACATCCCGCGCCCTCCCACTTTTATGCCACAATTAATATTTTAATGGGACGTTTAAAACGAATGGCTTTGGTCATCAAGTGGGCGAACTGATGTTGACGATACGCGCAAAAACTGGCGCTCGTCCTGAGCCGTAATGTGTTTCTGAATAAACGATAATAATAAAATTGCTCTACTTACCAAACAATAATTACCAGTTCAATTCAAATGATAACACAATTATTAAGCGCGGTTCTGTAAGTATTGAACCTCCTCCAAATACCTATATATTTTCTCCTACTTTTCTGCGCTTGAGCATGTCGTTGTGATAGCAATTACACTGAGTAGTTAATTCAACACCTACAGCCCAGTTTCCTTTTAGTACTTAACCTGATTTACTACAAAGGTAAGTATGTACTCAAATATAAAGGTGGTAAGTAATGCAAGTTGTTTCGTGTTCCCTCCGTACAGATAATGTAGATGTATTACGTGAATTTAGCTCCAATACCTAGACTTAATTAAGTACCCTTTGTTGGTAGGAGATCAACGTATTGGATTTTTCTAGGTCAACTCTAGGCTCGAAAATTTTAAAGGTAAAAAAGAAAAGATACGTTACCTCTTAGTTTTGTTGTAATTTTATGATGTAATTCTAAACTGTTTTTAAAGAACTTTGTTGTGGTCACTAATTTGTAAGTATATAGGCCCTGATAAAGAGAAGATATAAAACTAATCATCCACATAATATCGTCAAAAAGTTAAAGGGATTGATAAATTTATTTTAGAGATTAATTTCGGTTCACAAATATTATTAACATTAAATTAAAAACTAAATATCATAACACGATATCGTCATTGTCACTTAACTGTACTCGTCCTTCTTATTTGAGGTTGAACTCTTACACATTTAGGTACCTGTCACATGACATCTCTTCAGTTTTACGTGTGTCCTTTATTTACGCAATCATTATTGTTGCGTTGATTCTTGTTGCATCCGAAGCTGACATCTCGGAGTCCGGGGCCTCTAACACACACTCATTTACACACAACACCTACATTGATATTTGCTTCTCTGTCTCGTAATCGAATCGTCGTCAGTCGAATGTACTGCCATGAATGTTAGGATTCAATTCTGTAGCTCTCCTATTTGTAACTTGCGCGATAATTCAATTAAATGTAAAAACTAAAATCACGCTCCCAAAAGTTAAAGTAAAAGAGGGCGCCTCATATACCCTATAACGAGTGCACAATCAAGATACTTCTAACGATACCTCAGTTGTCCAGTTTTAATTAGGAGTTGAGGAGCTATGAGAGATACATACGTTGCCTATCAAAATCAAAACATTTCGTAGTCGGGTAAAAAGGCGCCTATTTTGTACATAATACAATACCATTAAAAAGCAGTATACATGAAATGTCATGTAATATCATCATCCTGACTTTGTCTGTTGTGTTATGATTTGGAATTTTTATGCCGACGCTATAAAACCGCCCGTACTGCTCGCTGCTACCCTCGCGCATAGGCCGAAGTCACTTCCCTATGCTCTAAAATAAAAGTTTTGTAACGTTTTATAACTATATCCCTAGTGAGATAGTAATGAATCACTTTCTTATAATTATGTTACGGTATATAATACGGCTTTATCTATCTTACTGCGACATACATTAAAACATTTTTACTATCTTTAGCGGATTCTATTGCGATTTATTGATTGATCTTGTGATTGCGATTTTATGTTGTTGACCATCCAGGATTTCTAGTAGTCTCATAGATTTCAGTGTATATCATAAATCTTTGAAAGACGGAGCTATGGTGTAATCTATGAAAATTATAAAACATTAGTAACGATTCAGCGAAGACAATTAAAACAGGTGTTAAAGAAATTTATGTACGGGCACGAACTATTCACTTCATTTATTTAATAAAGTCAGGACGAAGCCGGAGGCCTGAAATAAGATATACAACCCTTTTTTACCGAACCGGCATCGTAAAATGTGCGTAACTGTAGGTAAGGAATCGCGTATTTACAACCTTCATACGCACAGGACATATACGTCGTGTATACACGTAGTTTTCTATTTCTCGCTCGACTGGTTTTGTCGTATCTATGAGCCAAGTATAACAACTACTGCTTTGTATACCAGGTTTCTGCCACATGATACAATTTTATTATATGACATATGTTATTTTTGTCATATAAGTTCTATCAGCGAAATTGAACCTAAATTAAATGCTTAATAAGTGTTTGAGGGTATCTAAATTCGTGATTCTAAATAGAGCACACTCCAGGTAGAATCAGTAAGAGGTGGAAGGGTGAAAATATTATCCGATTTTCCAAATTTACGTTAGCTACTACCGTCTGAAGTCTAAGGTAAAGCCTTGTCCACCAATCAGAAAGGTTTGAGTTTAGATTGAGCCCCGAAGGTCCCGGTGGGGCTCCGGGCTATGTTCACTATTCGCTAAAATAAGAACAATAGGATAAAAATCAATTCCAATTATAAACATTATGTAACAATCAAGCAGGAAACCCTCTTCTTCAAATTAACGTAGAGAAACCTTAATATTAACAGTGTCGGAATCTAATCGAGTAAAACCACACAACATTTTTCATCTCGGGGATTTGTCGCCCGTGAGGCAAGCTATAGTCTAGGAGAGAAATCTCTAGAAATCACGGTGTTTATTTAGTGGCTAACGGATCTCAATGTTCAGGGATGATAACAATAGGTATGGTAGTTACTATTACGTTTACAACTATTGAAAAATGTATCGGACTATAATTTACTCAAGATTTATTTTTAAGTTGTACTTGGCACAGTTGGCACGGTTCGAATTTGTTTAACTTCTGTTTTAATGAGAAAATGACTTCTCATTAAAACATGACCATCGAAATTTTCCTGCAACTCACTGGCAGCTAGACGTGACGTCATTTTGAATAATAGTGAATGAAGATTTGGTTGACCAAACCCTCTCCAGAAGAACCGTTGCAGAACGATTCTTTTAATAACTACGTACTTCATTGTTCTAACACTATGTTGGAGTGAAATCCTTTTATGTTCGCACGTATATGAGAGTGGCGGGATATTCGGGTGAGTGGCGGGGCTATGCGGATGCCGCGAGAATGTCCGAAGTGCGCAAAAAATCGACATAAAACATTTATAGCGGTGCTCAATAAAACGCGCGCTCCCAGCGGATTCAGACAATCCCTCACGCGGTACGCGAGCTAGGGCTACCGCTACCGTTCATCGTAGTGAAATTAGCAAAAATCCTTGCTTAGTAGATGATCAATAATAAAATCAAAATTTCAATTTTGTAGGTTCTGTCTAGTCCATTGAAGTTGACAAAAGATGAGTCCTACAATGATTCTGGCTTACTTACTTTGTGTAAGTGTGTATTGTGTATATGTGACTCAATTAGTATTTCCAATTAATGTGCGACCCAACAATCCAACATACAACAAGTTGATAAGGTAAGGGAGAGCATTAACTGTACTTTCAAAGTAACTTGTTGAATGTTGAGGTTTAGGTTCCACGGGCTCCGATGGATGTGGCCGGAATGACACGTGTTATACCACTCATATATGTAATACTGTTAGTAAAGACCAAGTAAAATAAATTGAATTTATATAACAGCTTGAAATTTCCACGTCTAGTAACCCTAACTCTAGGCATTGTTCGTACGCTGTGAGTTTCCTAGTATTAGTAATTTCATTTACTTGTTCGAAGAAAGGTAAATGTCATGCTTTTTGAGCATAAGTCATGCTTATTTCTGCTTCAATAATGTTCAAAAATGGAGTGCACCTACCTGATCTATAAATAAAAAACACAAAGTGCAAGCTATCTTAACTGTGTACGAATAATATTGTATGTAATATACAGATTGGTTGTGATTGGCAACTGTGTTGGGTTCGAGGTATAAGTTCGCTTACATAAGCGTGCGATACAGAGGTCATGGTTTTGATACTGCTGTTATATTTTCCTTATTCCGGTTAGTTTATTATAGCTGCTCAGATCCACAAGGAAAGTCATTTCTCTTCATCGTCATTAAATATTATTAGTAGTTCTGTGTATACTAGAACTCGCGAGTAACTTTTTCTTTTTCTTTTTCCACAATAACCTGTGAGAAATATGTTTATCATGTTTCAGTCAAAAATAATCAAAATTCTTTCATAAACAACGTGACAACTGGCTTCTCTCTTTTGCGCTTATCACAAAACTGTCAACTACTAATAAAAGTTGTGATTGATTCAAAGTACACGTGTAACTATGATGAAAATCGGTCAAAAAGTGTGCCCTGTAGACCGGTAGGTATTGTAAACTGCCACACCCACGCGCATAGATACGTACAATAGTCACGACCACTTTAACACAACCTAATATAACCTAATATAAATCTGTGGTGTAGCTGAGTTGGTTCATTATATAATTGAAGAATAATACATTTCACAGGAAATTATCACAAAAGCGGTCCAACACTACGCGCGGGCAATTCCACAAAGAGTTCCGGTATTTACCACCGTGATTATTGATATTACGCATTGTTAATGAACTTCTATAAACAATGGATGTGCAGGTATCATTAAACCTAGGCCATTCTATAAAATATATTACTGAATATTTAATATTATGAAGGCAAGCTGATAAATTTACGGTCTATAATGAATGAATAATCGTTATGGGAAAAAAACTGTGTTTGTCTGATAAGTTATTCAGATGGATATTAAAATGACTGGTCACTACGGTCAATACAACTACAACTAATAAAATCTAAGAAGATAGTTCAAAAATAACTTTATATGCTCGATTTAGATTGGAAGAAGTGAATGCCCAGACGGGTCTTGAAACCGCGACCAGACCCTTACAGGGGAATGCTCTGACCACTGAACTACTGGCCCACATCTAGAACAATCCAAATTCTCCTTCACATCTTAGGGGGCGACGTCGGAGTCATCTAATGATATTCTTACGAATCATATATTATATACCTAATAATCGATTTAGAATCATTATAATTTTTTTATTTCTCGGCCAGATGGGCGGCCGGTAGCTCAGTGGTAAAAGCATTCCTCCTGTGGGGTTCAAGAGAGGTTTGGACATTCACTTTTCCAAATTTAAAGCGATTTGAATAGTTTCATTGCTTGATTCATGCTAATAGGTTTATTTTATTCTGCAGTGAGGTATCTAGTTTTTAAATATATTTAATTTCATAATTTGAAAGCTGTTATAACCCATAGTGTAGAAGACATGCAGTGCAGGTATCATCACTAGAACGCGGTATAAAATAAAATCTTGAAATCGAATTATAACAAGTTGGTGATAAAAATGTGCTTCCTTGAATATAATGTTGTAAAGGTTATGCCGTACACGAAACTGCGCGCCTTTTCGGGTTTCAATTACAAGATGAACTTGCCAAAACCTAGCAAGCACCTAATTAACAGAACTGGTTCATCAATATGCGTTAATAAACAGTTACTATATTAAATTTTATATTTTATTACGTGTCAGTAACGAGTTTGTATTACACCTCGAGTAGGTGCACAATGCCCTCTTCGAGTGAGCACAGGGCGGGCGCCGCCGGGACAAAAATCGCATAAAGGCAGTCACCTCTGCCAGCGAATGGCAAAATAATGTAATAAAGCCAGCGTTTTGCATCAGCGACTCATAAAAGATCTTGTGAATCTGTCTGACGAGACTGTCTTGTAAAATTAAGAGAAAATTATACAAGCTACAATTTTTTAAGAAGCTACCTAGTGAAATTAAAGTTTTTCACATACATAAAATTTTATTAAAGGAAAGTTATGCCAAAAAGGCATGCAAGGAGGCGCGGGAGCGCGGACTTGAATCTGAGCCTGGTGAGCTCCGGGCCGTGAAGTCCCAATTCCACAGGGACATTGTAGTCGAAAGGTAGCGACGACTTGGGCAACCGCGCGCATGAAATGCTGTCAATTTTCTCACTACCTTATAATATATTATTGATATTGACGTTTTGTAAGTGTCGTTTAGTAGTCTATAGTAAAATCCATCGATGGATCAAAGTGGAAACTAATCCATCGATGGATTGGTTTAATGGATTCAAGTGGAATAGAGCAAAAATAAATGATTTTTGAATTTTGAATTTCATTTTTTTACGACCTATGCGTTACCAGCTTTACTAAAGCGGTTCTATAAATCTTTATTCCATCTAAAATTATTAAGAAGCACATTGAATGATGGCTAATTTTGTAAAACAAAACACAAAAGCATTTTTCCGTGGGGTGTCTATACAAAAGACTAATTACGAAATCCGTTAGCGTGTAATTAATAATTCAAGCTTAATGACTGACCTGAGATTAACATTTTAGAAGAGCTTTAGTTAATTTGGTTCAATACAGAATTGATTCAGTTCAAATAATGGCCGGTTTAGTTCGTGTTGAGCAGGGGAACTATCAGTTGTGGTAAATTACAGTGCGGGCCTGGCGACATCGGGGGCGCTCGGACGGGCTCGGGCGGGCTCGGCGTGGGCGCACAGGGCTGGACTTGGAATTAATTACAGTTGATAAAAAGTTGAACAAAACTTCCAATGTATAGCCTGTGGGACGTTCGATAGGGTACTGTTATCTGTTTAATGATACAATTACGATATAGGACATTTAATGGGTACATCGTTCACACAAGATTATGTATCTTATTTATGTGATTCAAAATTAATGTTCTTAATTTACTAAATTAATACAAATTGATTATTTAATAATGTTAGGATTTTTATCTCAGTATAAAGATTCAGAAACGTAAAATATCGTAGTTCAGCCGCATCACAGTTAGACTGGAAAGCCGACCCCAACTGAGTTAGGAAAAGGTTCAGAGAATGATGATATAAAGATTCAGAATATTAATACATACAATTTTGACTCATCAGATCATGATATTATTATGTTAGGTATATATTGAACGTAAATCTGTCGTAATTACTTATAAGAAAGAAATATACCTATTACAAGGATATACAATATGTTTCGCCGATAATAGTCGATGTGCGCAAGCAAATCTTCAGCTGTCGCGCTAAATGATGATATATCATCTGCGATTTATTATCGTTAGGTCACAAGCGGCTGACACACCGCCGACAGTCACAAGTTCAGTGCCGTCTACAGTATCATTAAAATTGAATACTCACATTTATTATCATTAATCATCATTAGGAAAAGTTTCGTCAGGTGAAAATACTAATATTAAATTTATTTCATTGTATATGTTATCATCTAGGCATAAAATAAATAATTGTCGTATCATACATTGCCTAAAGGTTAAGGTCTCTATGACCTTGCCTGGACATTCTAAAAATGACGGAATATTCACGTTGCCGTCGCCGGTAACATAATAGATCTAGAAACGTAAAAAAAAAATTTTATAAAACGGCTAATTGTTAATAATGTGTAAATTATGTACAATTGGAGGATTATTTATTGAATTTGTTCCAAGAACTTGCCTGACCGTCGCACCAACCGTAAAACCGTCTCCGAAAACCGCCTGTCTGCACCACTAAGTGGACAGCATTACCCTGAGGGGCGGTCAATATTATACACGGTCAGGAGTGTGTCTCTGTAGGTATTGACAACATTGGCAACATTATAGAATATTGTCAGGAATATGTTGTCATATGAGGAGCTTCTCCACTGGCCCATCGCTTCTTCACTCCAAGCTGATCTTTCTGATGATATTGCGATTTGTAGAATTTACATCAAAATCAGAATTTAACAAAATACTCCTCAGTCCGAATTTTGCGGATTTATGTAGTTGACTTCTTTTTTTCATGTTTTTTTATTCAGGTGAGGTTTCGATCGAATGTACCATACCCTTTGACGTCCTAGTTATTAAAGATGAGAAAACAGTCGTATTTCTGAACATCAAGCTACCTTTAAATACATAGTATAAGTTCATAACCTTATCATTGTTAGCGAATCATTCAACATTAGCGGTGATTTACTCAGCTATCTGTTCTGCCCTCAGGTAATATACGAGAAGGCAGACCCGCCAATACGTCATATATAAAAAGCTTAATACGCTCGTAAAATTTCCATAGCGGGTATATTGGACGCTCCGATATCTGCCTGATACATTGTCCCGGGAGTGCCTGTGACTCGCAGCTCGCTAGGTACGTACCAACTTGTGTAGATGTGACCCTATTAATATAACGAGTTCTGGTTAATTCAGTTCAGTGAGGAATCTCTGTTACAAACATAGGTACCTGAAAGAGATCACCGTTGGCGATAAGACCATTCTGTACATTCTGTGATTTGTTTATGTCCATATTGTATTGTTTTGTGGTATATGGGTACAATAAAAGTTATCTATCTATCTATCTGAATTTCATTCATTTTAAACCCATTATCCTATTTTCCATCCGTTGTTCCCTTCCCTATCATAAGTAACAACTTACAGGTGGACCGTGTGTTGTAGCATCACCTGAGAACCGTAAGAAGTATTCGTAATAGTGCACTTACACACAAAGTTTATCTTCCTGGACTAAGTGCACACTCCACAAGCACATACCATAACCTAGCCGAAGTTTGTTGCGAGCAGCAAACAGCGCCGCGTTACAATGTATGTACTACTCTGGGTGTTTCCGCATCTCGCGTGTAGTGCATCACATGTCCGCTGCGCGGCGCTGACGTCGCCTGTCACGGCGCTGAGTTATTGCTCAATTACTCCGAGTACGCTCCTCCTTCCACACCATCTTATTCCCTGTACTATACGAGCACACACCGCTACGCACGCTAGTGGGCCCTCAATAAATCTGGTAGAAAAACCGTTTTTAAACAGTAATCTATTATGTCCCGGCTGCTCACCTCGTGTGGCATGTAATCCTACGATATTATATATTACACTTGTGTTATAGGAAACCTACAGTCGACTTACGTAGTACTCAGCTTAGACAAATAATTAATTCAATGAAGCTGAGCGGAGCCCACACCCGGGCCCCGAGCGCTTGTATTGTCTAGAAGGAGCTAGATAAATGATTGATCGACATTGTTTTGTTGTTCGACACAGTAACGATTACTGGTGCTTTGGGTACATTAGGTACCGGTTGATATTAATGAAGAATATACATTTAGATGCTGTATGCTTACAATTTTTAATTATGAGTTAAGTAATAAAATTTTGGTATTGTTAAAAGCAGAGAATAAATGAACTTTGTCGTAGAATATCGCACTCTGGTTGTAAAAAATCTATAAAATCTGACGATGTGTGTGTGATGTGATACACATCACATCATACATTACATCACACATCACATCACTCATCACGTGTACCACTCAGTTCCCTCGTTAATGCTGCTTTGTTTTACTCAAGAATACCTACCTACTGACTTTTTCTAGGATTCGCCCTGTGTCATGCTTCCGTTTTATGGGTCACTTTGTTTTACACCCGGCGTACAGGTATCCGTATTACAAACCGTATGACGTGGCACGTGTGTGTGAGATTGGTTATATATATAAGTAGATGTTTAACAAAAATGTTGTATAACTATATCATGAGCACAAAATTCTTTCGAGTTGTAGCTAATACAAATAAAGCTTTCTTGTTAATAATATTAGTTCAATGTATATTTTCTCAATGTATTTATATTTATTTTAAAAATGGTCTCCGTAATTTAGTATACCTACCTACTGAGCCGGTCGTGTGAAGGTGGCGCATAATTGTGTACTGCGGTTCAATTATTCAACAATTACAGCGCGAGTCGCGACTAGTGCACGTCCACACTTTACTGTTTTAATGCAAAACGTGTGGCGCATGTGGAAACTTAAATGGTTCCGTATTCCACAGTTTTTTCAGTCCTCTGTGGGTCACTGAACATGGTAATGCATGTAGAATAAAAATCTAATTTTAAATACACTTAAGTTCAGTGTAGGTACTTCTACACGAATGAGAATTGTAATAAAATATTTTCACAAGTTATTTTATTATTAAAAAACGTAGTTTAGGCATACATGTTAGGTAAATAATACATTTTAATACCACTAAAGAGTGACCAGTAAAGAGGACGACCTCCGTGGCGTGGCGGTAGTGAACGCGACTGCTACGCAGGAGGTGCGGGTTCGATTCCCGCTCAGTGCAAATATTTGTGTGTATGAAATATGAATAACTGCATTGTTCTGGGTGTTTCTGTGTATAATATGTATGTATTCACAAAAAAATGTATTTAAGTATGTTTATCCGCATTCTAGAACCCGTAACACAAGCTAGTTATGCTATGCGTACCATGGGTCTAGGTGGCGTTTGTCCTAGAATATTTATATTGTAATTCTAAACTGCACGCCATCGTTTTCAATACGGGTCGATACTGAATTCTTTGGATTTACTTTAACTTTATACAGTCGGTCAACAGTTTTGAGTGTCAGTTAGTTCAGAGTACTATTGATGATATTATCAGTGTTCTGAAAGGATTGTGATTACTATTTATAATTCTGTATTGTACTTATAGTTTTTTTCTCCGTGACGTGTCTGCGTATCCGCATGGTGTGAACCTCAAGCGAGTACACCGTTATAGTGACAGCAGGGCCGTAGCACAACCCATTAATATTGCAATTGAGCGCAGTATTTGCATATTAATAACATTGCCACACTGTACTAATAGTTATTAGTATCGTGTCACGGACAGACAAAGTCATACTCGCCTTGTTATGACACGACTGGGGCATTTAGTTAACCTCTTTACTAGAAGGTTTGTAGATAATTGTTTTTCATTGTAAGTATGATCTGATTTTATGTGAATGTATTGCATTGCACTGATTAAAACCACACGCGCACAGCAAGGAAAGTTTCTGTGCATTAACACGAACTTGCATGGTGTAGGGATGCTCATGTTTCTGAACTTATTGGTACCGTGACGACGTTATTTTCCATAGCACAAATGTTGTATTATTGAACGTAAAACTTTAAAAGTTGGAAAATAAGCTCACCAATTGAGCTACGGAGCCCATGATGACGTCACTGTAATTACCTCTCAACCAAATAGCATTACATACATAGATTATAATCAGCGGAATAATTCACAGTGAGTCTGAGTGTATTCGGTATAAAGCGGCTTAGATGCGCATGAATATTTAACAAAAGGCGACCCTCGGCGCCGCGCGCCGCCCGCCTAATGAAAACATGCCCCATCATAGATATTTCAGGATTATTTTATTTTGTTAGTTTCAGCTAGTGTCCGGGTTGTGAGAGTATGAATTAACTAGGAGAGTGACGGCCGATAACACCGGCCCTACAAACAGAGCCGCGCCTGTACTGTATACTCATGTAGAAAGCTAACGCTTGAATAAAGATCCTATTAATATGCCTAAGGATGCTTGGAAGTCGCAATAAGACCGCCCTTGGTGCCTTTCGAAAACTTTACTAACAAATGTGCCTACTAGATACATTACAATACAACTATCACTACAAAATCGAGATAGGTAGTTATCTAAAGTTAACTAAGATGTATTTAATTTCTAGGATTGAACTACACTAGCGTCGAACTTAGAAACGAAAGAACCGTAAGCCACAAAAGGCTACGTACCCATTCGACCTGCAAGATTCGACCCACGTCATAAAAGTGTCCATCCGACCTCATTTTTAGAGCCTACTGGACCTTTTTCAAAATATAATAATTAATGTGCCCACTCGACCTCTTTTTAAGTGCCCGTTGGACCATCAACATTAAATCAAATAAAAAAGGCTCCATTGGACCTATTTTGTAGTGCCTATTCTACCTTCAAAAAATATGTGTTCATTTATTATTCGTTCGGTGTTATTTTAAGAAGGAATGGTACAGTTACGTAGAAAATAGTTAGTTAGAAGGCCAATAATTTATAAAACTTAGGTAGATAAGTACTTATAATTATATTATATAATATTTTGGAAACCATTGTGTACAAACAAACATACATAACTTTAAAATTTTTTACGTAAAAAAACAGTCTAACTTTGTCAAAAAAGTTTTGGTGGCAGACGCATTGCGTCTACGGTCAACTCTGCCTGGGTTCTAGGGCAGCGCAGTGATAGGTGTGTAGTAGAGAGATGCGGTGCGCGGATTGACGCCTAGAGGGAACTCAGACCAGCAGTGAAACGAAACGAGTGACCATTTGCATATTACGATTAGCTTACAACTAGATGAAGCGCTAAGTTGGCATTTTTACTGTGTGCCGTGTGTGGTAAAATTGTTATAATCAAAAAGCATACGGAAATAAGGAGAACTTTGATATAGCTGGTAAGTATTAGGGCCGACACTGCGTTGAATAGGCAGCCGTCGCCTGTCTAAAACCTCAAATCGGAACAATTGTAAACCCAATCATGCTGGCAATGAATTAAAGAAATAAACCAAAAAGTGGAAAGTATAGTCAAAAAAGGGGCTCTGCCTGTACAAACCATATATCATGAAGGCATAAACCGATTGAATGATAGAGGTATTACCTTATTGACCCGAATCCCTGATTTCAATAACGTGAAGCATGGACTATATAATAGTCGCAGAAAAGAATTTGGCATCTGTAATATAAGACCAAAAACAGTAAATGATTTCAAAGTTCCTATAAAATACAACGACTTTTACTGGCTGACTATCAGCAAGGTGCCCGAAGAATTGTTATATTTTCATCAAAGGAAGCAAGGGAAAAGTTGAAAACAGTGAAACATTTTTTTGCAGATGGGACTTTCAAATGTGTAGTACTACCGTTTGTATAAATGTATATAGGTATCCATGGAAAGTACCCATATTTTGCCTTTAATATATGCTTTGCTTAGTGACAAAAAAGAAGAAACATGTCAAATTATGTTTCAATTAATTTTATCACAAAATCCATTTTAGAAGCCAGCAAATTTTACAACAGATTTTGAACCTGCGCCAATGAATGCGTTTAAGGCTACTTACCCTGAAGTGGACATTAAGGGATTTTTTTTTTTTTATTTTACTCAAGCTATTTGTAAGAAAGCAAAGAGTCTCCACATCTTACAAAATCGTGTATGTAAGCGACATGTTGGTTTATGTGCCGCTTTAGCATTATTACCAGATCAAGCTGTAGACGAAGGTTGATTTTATATAATGGAGGACTGGACAGAAGAAAATGAGAATTTGGTTAAATTTAACAATTATTTTACAAAGCAATGGTTGCTAAAAGAAGATTTACGAAGCAATTGGTGTTTCAACAATGAAAGACATCGTACAACAAATAGTGTCGGAGCATGGCACTCGAATTTGAATAAAAAATTGTGTGGTGTTTCGAAACCCAATATTATGAAATTTTTGAGTATACTCAAAATGGATGCATCGGTGACCAGTGTAACTACGGCAAAACTAGACAAGGGATATGAACTAAATAATAATAAACGTAAACAGTATATTGAAAAAGATGAAAAAATCACAAATATTCTGAAGTAACTAGAAAACAATGACATTAATGTAGGTCATTACTTAGAAAAGCTGCTTACTTATGTTTTTTAGATTTGTAACCTTAGTATTCTTCCAATAATTTAATTCAAGATTTGGTCATTTGAGCTTTATTTGATATTTATGTTATCTATTATAATATATGTATATTAGGGTTTAGATCCAAATTTTAGGACGAAACTGTGATTTAAATTAGGATAATACCTATTGTTATTTTTTTGCTTAGTACCACCGTATCGTTTTAAATCCGAATTTTAAGATGAACCTGTGATTTTAGTAACTGATCTGTGATTTATACATCACCTTAGGGTAATATTGTTATTATAGAGTAGTTACTTACGGAATATATGATTTAAAACCATCTATAACATAAAATTGACTACCTTAAGACAGATTTTAATATTTTGATCTGTGATTTTTATACTTAATAGCTGACCTGTTTTTGACGAGATTTATATATATATATATATTTTTTATTTATGGTCCGTCAAGTTGACTTCACCTCGCCTGATGTTAAGCTGAAGGCAAAGTCTCATGAAAGTATCTTTCTCTCTCACTCACTCAAAAAAAAATTTTTTTTGTAATAAAACATTATTATTGTTATATTTTTGATTAAAATATTGATTATTACATTTTAGTATTTTAATTTTGAAGTCTATCACTTTTGTGCGTGATTGTACCTATATTATCTTTTTCAAATGGAGATGTACAAATGAGGTCGAATGGAACTTGTTGTTTGACAGAGGGTTTAATGGGCACTAAAGTAATAATGAAATTCAAGATTGCGGGTCCAATTCTAATATGATGGTCCAATGGATCATATTTATAGATCAGGTCGAATTTTGAGGGTCCAGTGGGTACGTAGCCGTACAAAACAATGTGTATGTACGGCGCCGGTAAATAGCACTCTTTGTAATGCTAAATGTTTCCAATTCTCATTTATCTTTATGGAGCCGCTCGCCGTACTGTAGCAACAATGTAGACCCAGGGAGCAATCTAGGAGTCCCCAGTGGGCTGAATTATTCACAAATGACCACGAGGTCCGTAACGAGTTTTGTACATCATTTATTTATCGAGCAATTTCGCCACACTGGGTAGGGCACAGTTGGACCATGTTACATTAGAATATTACTAAACTAATTGTTGAAGATATGTACATAGTTGCTCACGTCTATAATTTGGGAGACCAAAACTCGTTAGCCTGAACAGAGCTCCCTTACAACGATTAAGGTACCCCGCTATAGTCCATGCGAAATTAAACTTTGTATGTTGAAAAAGAACGGTGCAGTGCGAGTTGGACTGGAAGACGATTCTCAGCTATAATTATAAAGGCTTTTATATGGAATTAATTGAATAAAATACATTACTCTCCTTGTACAGTCGGGTGACAATGAAGACTTTAATGATTCCGGCGTTGATTTAGTTCTCAGTAGGCACAAGACGCTCGTATTCACCGACGTGATTGTCGTGTCGAGTCGTGTGCATTAATTGGTGACAGTCGAACGATCTCCCATCCTTCTCCGGCAGAGCGTCTCCACTGCGCCGGCCGAGTCGCCTGCAGCGTCGGCTACACGGACCAACTAACAATATATCGTGTAGTTATTTAGTATGTCAGGAGGTACGACGAAGGAGCGCATTCAAGCGTTGTCAGATTGCCGGGTTCCGGTTTCCAACGTCTCAGATTATTGCTGACGTATCGCTTGCTTATCTGTGAACATTAGGAAACTGTCAATGAAATGAGAATACTAATACTTTAGCGAATTATTATTAGCTATCTACATGGTTTGGAGATTGCACGCGGCATCACCAGTGCTCAGGGTTGCGGCGTTTCATCTCCGTAGGGATTATTCCCATACCTATAAGTATTGAGGCCTGTCATCACACTCTCTGAAACGGATTATTAAAGTGTGGTCAGAATTTAAAATCGCTCCGGAATCGCTACAATCGTCCCAGCGCGGCGCGATGTTCTAGAGTGACACAATTGCTACACTAAACCCATACCTACATTATCGATTAGACAAAGCATCTAAGCGCATGCGAAGCACCTAATTAGAAAAAGTCTAACTCCGCGAACTGAGAGAACTACAACTCTAACATCACATAGTAGCGGTCACAATAAGTCGCAGGGTGCCGTATCTACAAGACATTTCTTCACATTTTAGCAGTGGTGCTACTTACACATACTATCCTTTTTTATAATTGAAAGAAATTGTTATTAGGATGTAGGCTCAAGCAAAAATTTTAGTAATGAACGAATATGCAAGTTTGTAATTCTCCTTGTTGAGTTAAGTACTTACGTTTCTAAAGTAGTGGTGGGTGATTCATAATTATATAATATTACAATGACGTGATTGATGAGAAGAGTTGCAAGTTTTTCAATTACGTCGTTAAACGTTAGCCTATATAAGTTGAGCCTCACGCGGCGACGTGATACATAAAGGAGGACAAGCCACGCGGTTCGCCTACAAATTTTCGCTTGCGGCCGATAAATCCCTCTCTCAACTAAAGGCATTCCACTTAGATTGCAGCCACCGGAATGTCACCTAATTGTAGTCCACCTCGCCTCCCCCGGGGCCCTAGGGGTGCGCATAGGTGTTGCGGTGAATGCGCCAGTGTTCTCGTCACTCTGAATGGAATACCTGCGATTGTTCATTTCGTGACAGGTAACGAGCTTTGATATTGAATTGAATTCCATCGTAATTGTGTATCAACTATTAGACACAGTTATATTGCACACGAGTTGAACTAAAGGATGCTTATTAGATGTATCCAATGACGTTTACTCATGGACCTAAAGGGAGCGAGTATTATCACGGAGATGACGCTCGCCACATTGTTACATTATACGACTCTACGAAGATGTACTTTTACGTTTTCATACCCATAGACGGCGTGTGTTTCAGTCGCGAGTCCGATGGGTTCCCTACTTGAGAAATAAAGAGGTTTGATAAAATATGAACTGCTCGAAAACGTGTACTTGATTATTCATGAGACCTATGAATCATGAGCTCTATAATATAAAGTAATATATATTAAGTCCGAATAATCACCTCCACCGGTTTTGGCGGAGCTAGTATCCGTGAAGATTTTGCGCACAATAAGACAAAAAGAAGTTTTCAAAAATGGAGGTGGAAGTGTGTGGATTAAGGAAGGCTTTTATTAGTTTTTATACTTATTATAATGAATTATTTGTTTGTTACGTTTGACAATTGACCGAATAACAATACCAGTTTGATAGAATAACAACAGACAGGAACGACATACCAATAACTATTGTGATGAGAATACACAGAACAATTATTATTGTAGAGGTTTAGCCTTAATTCAGCGATTTAATTATTCACAGAAATTATTCAGAGAATTGTTTTAAAACATCTATAACACGATATCCTGGAAACATTCGTGATACCCGTGATACTATCCAATCGAATCCGTGATACTATCCGATGATACCACTGGTAGTGTCGAGGGTATTTTAAAACCACTATTCATATCCTGGGGATTATGTAAATTAAGGAATCAGAGTGCTCACAGCAAACTTGAAACCAAAACCAAAATCCAGAAACCAAAAATATACCTAAGAGAGATACGCCGCAAACTGCAGACGTCGATGCCCTTAATTAAATCATGTCTTAATATGTCCGTCCGTATAAAAGTTACAAAAATAAGGAAATTAAAATAGTAACATATCAATAATTCTTTGAACCTCTTACAAAACGCGGCTTAGTATGTAGGGTGTATTTAAGTACGCACAAACAGCTCCGTCCAGATTGCAGCGCACTCCACTTGATTGTTGAGTAATAGTCTTAATAAAATACTCATAAAATTAATTTCGATTACAGTCGTAGCATGAATTAATGAGCTGCCATCAACCTCCTCCAAGAGATAAATCTACCCAACATGAAGTATATTAGCGATTTATAAAAATGGAGCTGGCATCGGACGGGTACTTAATAACACTAATTTGTCCGTATAATGATGTACGGCCACATTAATCACCGTGTCTCACTGTGCCGCGCCGTGTCGGCCGCTGGGAGGACTTAGAGCGTCCGCAGTGAATTACATGTCGCAGTGGGAAAGGTGTTTAGTGTGCTTCTGTGTTCAACAAAATTAGTGACAAACGGATTGAGTGCAATATTTTCCATGGCATCGAACATTATCATTTCACGAGCAGATCTATCGCCGCCTCTTCTATAAGTATCTAGCCAAGAACTTGCTCTTTACATAGATTACATTATTTTGATGCAAATATATGCAAAGTGAGAGAGTTCAATGGGAGTTGATGGCCGCGATGAGCCGACTATCGTACCACAACTTTGTAGATATGATTGATTAAGAACATTCCAAACAAGCAAAGTTTCCGAGAGCGGTATTGTGCAACTTGGGAAGTGTGTTATTATTCATTACTTCATCAACTTATCTGTAGTGGAATTATGATCATAAATTTGACTTAATTTCGAATAGACAGATATCTTGTACAAGTGACTTCGAAATTGAGTTACTCTATATTCAATAATACCTACTTACACGGCTTACGGAAATTCGGCCTTAAGTCAATACCTACGACTACAATACGCACAAGTTTGCACTATTTAATTGAATAATCAAATTTCAACACCAACATCAACCCTGAAACTCACACGGAGGGCCTTGACATGTGGAGTAATAATTATAAATACTTGTGACATCTCTAAATAAATTATATTCAGAGGTCCGCGTCGCAGTACACTTAATTATATTTATTTGTGCTGTGACCGAATTTCAAATATTTATCTTATATGTACAAAGTACACGCCGATATAAAAATAAGTATGGCTATATGATCATCATTCAAGTGTAGATGGAGGCAGAAGCACGCCATTGTCTTCACGTTACTTTTACTCTCAATGCACTTTCTATCCTAGGCTGGTAATTGTGGATGTTTCTAACCATAACTGGATGGAGAAGCATAATTTTCAGCATTACGAAGTTGGATAGCTTAAACTTAATAAAATATTAATTATATACATGCACGTTAGATAGCACCGCTCAGAGCCAAGCTTAAATACTTAACTAAGCAAAGTTTAACTAACTTTACAAGATACTGCTCGTCCAACATAGTAAAGTTATCCGCAAATTGCCAAAGAATCTAAACCAAATAATAT
Source organism: Pelosia muscerda (assembly GCA_963691645.1). Classification (NCBI taxonomy): domain Eukaryota; kingdom Metazoa; phylum Arthropoda; class Insecta; order Lepidoptera; family Erebidae; genus Pelosia; species Pelosia muscerda. The sequence continues at coordinate 163,659 of OY829100.1, forward strand.
ATTATAATAAACTAGCAGTTCGTACCCCGTGGTTGCTGCCGTTGGTTGCTTATATGCAATAGAATCAGATAAAAATAGTTCCCATCTGACCAGCGAGTCTAAGTCTTATATGCAATACAATCAGATAAAAATAGTTCCCATCTGACCAGCGAGTCTAAGTCTTCTATGCAATACAATCAGATAAAAATAGTTCCCATCTGACCAGCGAGTCTAAGTCTTATATGCAATACAATCAGATAAAAATAGTTCCCATCTGACCAGCGAGTCTAAGTTTCCCAACATTGGGGTGAGGACATTTTGAGGTTGTCCGAAAGCGAATAAAATTACCCTTAACTGTAAAAGCAAGGCTGTACATAGTTGACGTAAATGCAACTAAGTGTGAACGATTATATGCGATTGGATTATTTGCGAGGTATATATTCAGTTCCCACACTGAATATTTTCAAGTCAATAGTGTTGGGAGAGTTCGGTCCTCCGTGGTTGGGAGCGAGATTTTCGATACAAATTATTGCATTTACGTCTGGTTTTTATAGTCTAGGATTATTGTACGTACTTCCAACGAATAACAATAAAATATGCAACTTATATTGCGCAGGGATTAAAATTTGTTATAATATTATTTACACTCTTTTTTGTGTACTCATAATAATATGTAGGTATACAGAAAACGTTAGAACTACTGTTATTTCAATATGTAATTTATTAGTGAGGACTATCCACAAATATTGTACCGTATAACCAATCGAAATTTCTTCACAAATATAGTCAATTGTCATATGAAATCGAACAGGCTACTCATTATATTATAACTTTAAAAATAAATTTATTCACTGGGAGCAGTTTAATTTATATTTTTGTTACGATAAAGAGTTTGTTTAATCGTTTGTTTACTTTTCCAACTCAATTACTGAACCGGTATTATGAAATTGAGCATTCACGTAGTAAGAAATACATAGCAGAATATTTAAACTTCCTTTCATCCTGAAATAAGTGCTGATACTTAAGGGACTTAATGAAAAACAGCGCTAAGCTGCATACGAAATCTAGCGCATAAAGTATACGTGAGCTGCAAATCTCCTGTTTGAAGTCTGTTCATGATATAAATCCATAGAGCACGAACTGTATACTTAAAAATAAATTTTAATATGACTAAGAAGTTTGCAGCGACGGCTGCTCGGGGCTTATCCAATGAGGAGTGGGCTGTCCCCGGGCACTTGCAAAGCTGTTTAGAAAATTATTTGTCAAAGGAATTCTCCCGCTGTGGTTTGCTTGCAATGTACATATTTTCCTACTTAGTTCAAAATGAAGTAAAGCAGTGAGTAACAATGCTTTGAAGATATATTTGAGAGCTAGTTTCTGCATAATTTGAAGGTTGACTATTCTTATCGCATGTGGATTAGTTGTGGACCATATTTGTGCTCAAAATGTTCTCGTTTATGGTCCTAAATTAACCTCAAATGTAAGTACTAATCGAAAGTTATATCAAAAGAATCCTCGTTACTCTCGCGACTTAGGCTCAAGATCCGTGCCAACAGATATATCGATTCTAGTTATTAGCTAGTTATTTTATCATTCCAAAGGAGACAGAAGTGATTTCATACAATCTTGGGCCCAGGGTGTAAGAAGATGAAAGTGGTGTCAATTAATAGCTTATATATATTATCAACCTTTTACTGAATATTCTGCGGATTTTGTCAGTCTGAGAACAGAGATATAAGAGATTATGTAAAAGTGACATTATGTTACAATCTGTAACCAACAGCTGATTCCTGAAGTGCAAAATGTGTTCTTTTGCACTCATAATAATAAAACATTGTTTGATAAATAAATAGTTCTTTGCCATAACTGTAAACAATCTCCATAGGCCTTCTAAATATATATGTATGTATTTTACACCTGACAGGATGGTAGCTGGTTAGATGAGGTTATATTTACTCACAGACTGAGGTGCAAGCCATTGCCGGATCACTGACAGAATTGTTTCATCGTGTAAGGGTGGTCTACCCAGTGTATTGCAATGAGCAGTGGATATCCCACAATTCACACAGAAATCCATAGTTTCAATAATAACCAATTCACAAGCCGGCGGTAAAATCCAAAATAACAATCAAAATTAAATCAAGTCAAACGTGTGAGCGATCTTCGGTGTCCAACGTAGTATAAGGTAGGCAGGGTCAGAATCCGTAAAATACAAAGCAGTGGTCGTAAAAAAATACAAATAATCGGGAAAGCAATCAAAACGCATTGGAAAATACGAAACTAGAGATGAAGTGAATATATTAATATTAGTTAAAAGATTACTTTCAAGATTCAGGTATTAGTAATCCGACCGACTATGATATGGTAATATTGCTGATATCAGTAATATTTCAGATCTTGTTTACTATCTGACATGGTCGTGTAATATCATTCTGTTTTCGATTGGTGAATATTAGTCTATGGAATGGATTAGTGTGTGATGTATTCGCTCGGATCGTATTAACTTCGTTGCTGATTGGTTGCTGACTGAGAATAAATATTCATTACTTGGTACCATTTTTATAAACAATAATTTGAAACTTGCCATCGCAAACCATGTTGGTTAGACTATTCTTATACACAGACATAACTTGTATTCTAAGTATCAAGCAAGTCTTATATTGGAAGCCGAGGGCAACAGCTACTAGAAACTAATTTACTTACTTACAAAAAGAAACACAACTGGTCCTAACCTACCTATATCTGTATTTAAAATATAAGAAAAATGTGCCACCGACTTCAAGTAGGTAGGTACTGTAACTATGTTTGTTATTATTATTATTCCAGTCCTCAATCACGATGTGTTAAAGTATGCTGTATCTACTATCATACATAAATCAAAATCATTATTAAAAATATATCAATCTTTCATATCTTCAGCGATAATAATAGGTACCTACCTAATCAGTCTATTCAGCACAAGAAGATTGACCTATATTTATTAGTGCAATAATATGTCAATATTAATACGATCATAGATCACCGCGGTATTTGACGATTGGTTGTCGGTAAAATATTACTAATATTCAAATATTAGTTAAGATATTATAATATCATGAAACTAATATATTAAGATTAGCTAATACCAACGAATATCGGTACTAACCCATCTCTACACGAAACGAATGAGCAAACAAAACGGCAACTGTCAGTGTCAATGCTATTATTATATTTTTATTTTTTTACTGTCATGCCAGTAACAGCCTAAAAATATAAGAGAGATTTGAATCGATATTAAATCGATAATCTTTAATATTGGTTTTTCAGTAATTAATAGATATTTGGTTTAATAATATGACTGTAATTATATGCACTATATTGCATGTAAGTATATTATAGTGCATTTAATTACTTTGAGTTAATTATTTACTGCAAATGTGTAATCGATTACTTAATCGATAATCTACCGAAAACTATTTTCTCATATTTCTCCGCTTCCAGACTGAGAATTGAGGTGATTTTTCATATTCTAAGACACAAAAATATGACTGATTTTTTAGATCATATCTCAACTTATTCCATTTTGGGCCCACCGATTTCCGTCTCCTTTTACGCTAAACTATGCTAAAGAATAAAATGTACTTAGTGACTAATACTCTCATGTACTTTCACATTTTATTTCGTGAATTCTGCAAATATTAAAATGTAACAGGTAAATATTTATTCAAACTATTTATTACTTTAGCACATCCCTACTTTAGCTTGACGGTCTACAACAAGTACAACCTTTTTTGCATTTTTAATAATCTTGGTAGTTTGTTTATAAGATTTCTTCATTCATATACGTTCACTGCTGAACATAATACGCCTAGCGCAGACTATAA